>JAFBJR010000026.1:398637-531581 GCA_016785285.1 Brachirus orientalis
CCCTTTGACGACCTAACGACTCATCTAACCTTTTAGTTAACAACTCACAACCCCTTTCCTATCCAAACCACACCCCATGGACCAAGAACCTGACAGAGTTTATAAGTCCCAGACTCTCCACCAGTCAAACAGAACTGAAGAAGCCTCTTGGATGAGAGGCGAAACGTCTTCAAGAAATTCAACTAAGTCCAGTTGCCTTTTTTTACTACACTTTGGATACCATGACCTGGATGACTGAGAATCTTCACAGACAACAGTCCATTAAATGTATAATGTTTTTTAAAGGGAAAGAATTTGTCTGTTAAATCTGCATCTGGTCAACATTAGGACATATTTGCTCTTCAGGTCAGACATAAGAGAGCCCCTATACAAAGTTATATAAAAAGTGATTTATTACAGAAGTGTATTACTGTATAAGTGCAGTGTCTTATTAATCTGTAATCTGGTAACCTACTTGTACCACAGTCATGCAGGGTTTACAACTGGAATTACAGTAACAGTTTTCAACACTGAAGGTCACTTTTGAAGATATTTTTCAAATATCACTTCTAATGTCCATCATCACATTTGACCCATTTTTCTTCTTCTTCATTTTTACCTGTACTTTGGTATTTGCGCTTGAGTCGGTCAATGATGAGGCCATTCCAGGGGGCGCACAGCACTCCACACAGCTGAGTGATAGCAAAGGCATTGGTGTAGTTGCTCACTACAGGAGAAGTCAGAGGTGCGATGGTGAGACAAAAAAGGACCGCGGCATCAAAAATAGTCTGACAAGTGCTGACACTGACTGATAATAAAATAAGCAAATAAATGAATAAATATTAACAATGCTTCACAACAACACTAACACAAATATAAAAAACTAATTTAAAATTCAGTCATAAAGCAATAAGAGGATGTCCAGCCAATAAAGATGTAGGAAATGCAATGCAACATTAGTGTGTTTTACAACTAGTGTGTAAATTGTAATTATTAAAAAATAGCCTATCAGCTCCTCACAACTCTCTCTCTGTTTCTCAGTTAGAAGCAGTCAGTAGCAAAAGTGTTCAAATTTTGTGTTGCCTGGACACAAAGTGATTTATTTTGTGCCCATACCATAGACCATGCATTAAAACTGGACAGACTAAATACTCGATAAACAATGGCATTTATGAGTGGACACCAGCCTGATTGACAATTGGTATTGTTCGACAGTAGCCTGGTTGCGGATGACCTTAAATAACTTTTTAAAAATGTGACGGCCATATCATGATTCTTGAGCGCTTTTTCTTAGAGCAGTGGTTGTCAAATTTTTTGTACCAAGTACCACCTGAGAAAATATTGGGCTCTCGTTAAAATACAGTGGTGTAAAAAGGCCGAGTAAAGTCAGCCATGGACTTTTCACAGTAGGCAGATTTATTACCAATAAGATAATTTGCCACAAGTGACTTAGAGCATTGTTAGTTTAATGCGAGAGTCGCAGAGCCAACGTACTGTAGTGTTGTGTGGAAACAGCCCTGTGTGAGCCTTATGAGATGGTCCTATAGTAATGGAAAACGACGTGCTTGATACTAAAATGAGTACAGTTGAGTTGAGTAGAGCCAAGTAGTGCTCGAATTGTATAAGTGCCGTTTGCGGCACGCAAACCCTCCCTCAATCAGGTTGGATAGTTTTCAGATGGAGGACACAGCATATAAATAATGTTATGTTGTTTCTGTACGGCTATTGGTACACTTAATATTGTATTTTATTTTTTGTATTACTATCTTATCTTAATAGGTCCTGGTTGTTTTTTATCCCATTGTGTTGTTACTGGCACTGTGTGTAATGCTGCTGCTACACTGCAATTTCCCAGCTTGGGATTAATATCTATCTATCTATCTATCTATCTATCTATCTATCTATCTATCTATCTATCTATCTATCTATCTATCCATCCATCCATCCATCCATCCATCCATCCATCCATCCATCCATCCATCCATCCATCCATCCATCCATCCAATCTATCTATCTATCTATCTATCTATCTATCTATCTATCTATCTATCTATCTATCTATCTATCTATCTATCTATCTATCTATCTATCTATCTATCTGTTCACCAAGACTAAAGAGGCAGAATGACAACAACAACAACAAAAATCGTTAAGTTGTGCACTGCAGCTTTCAGTTTCAATTTAAATGACTCTAGACACAAGTCCAGAATACAAGAGATAATAATGGGGACTTTCTAAAAGTTGTCAATTTCTCTGTCCTTTCTCAAGACTGTAGTATTCATGTGTTGAGGCACAGTGTAACGAGTAAGCATTAAACGGAGGAGGTGATGTGCAGTCCACTGAACACGATGTGTGTGTGTGTGTGTTTACCCAGTGACGGGTCTCCTGCTGTCAGCCTTTGCAGCATGGGGTTGAGGGTGCCGATAAACAGGTAATGTCTGAGCTGCATCACAGACAACCAGATCAAGTGCCACAAAAAGAACCAAGACAGGACACACTGGCGGAAACTCTTCTCCGCTAGAGAGGAGGAGACATTTGAGGAAGGAAACAGCAGGAGGATGATGACAATATTGTCATACAGTATATGTATCTGATCAGTGCCATTGTATTGCACACACCAACCTGTTATTTCAACATCCACATCTGAGTCTTTCTCCACAGGGATGTCGTTTGTAATGATCGGAGTGTCAACATTCAATGCAACCTTGGAGTTCTTAAGAATTGATTTACCACAGGTTATCCTGACAGAGGGCAAAGGTCGCACAGGATTCAGGCACAGACCGAGGGAACTAAAATGCAATTAAATCTAATTTTTGAAGAAATATTCTACTATTACTCTTGTTTTTTAAGCTACAGTGCAGACATTTTGGTATTTTTTGTTGTTGATTCTATGATTCTGCCTCAATGAATGAAGCATGCAAAGACATTTGTTTACATATTTAAAAGTTACATGATCATGATCATCAAACATATGGAGTAAACATCGTTGTGTGGACTATTTTGAGATTTTGGTTTGAATAAAAGCAAAATAATATAGCCTATTTACAAATGACACATCATGCTAGATACATGACACATTACAGACACATGTGAGGGGGTGATGTTTGTGGTGTGTTAGAGGTTTTTACCCGTATGTGTAATTATCCGGCAGCGTGTAGGGAATGAATTTCCTGGGCAGCAAGAATAAAGTCCTGAGCACGTGTATGATGCTGCAGGCAGACAGAAAGAGGAAGGAGGCCCGGAGAGAGATACCAACCTCATGTACCAACTGCAGGAGAAGGTGGAGACCATCATTAGTAATTGAAATACAGTAATAGCACATCTCTTTAATTATAAATTAATAAGACCTATGATGCTTCTCACCTTGACGACAAAAAAGACAGCAGATGACGAGTCAAAGCCCCCGTTATAAAGAGTGATGATGGTGGAGCGATGTACACCGAACAAGTTTGCCACCTTTAGGAGAGAAATTTAAACCATTGAAGACAGACACAATTTGCATTCAAGTCTCACTGGTTGGCTTCATTTGAAAAACCTTGCACTTGCAACACATCGAGTGAGGACAGTGTCTTTGTTCAGAAGGACTCAGGACCGACACGAATACTGCATCTGAAATTGCTTGATCCTGAAGATCAGGAAGTCAAACTTCACTTGCTTAAAAAGACAATATGGGATGAGTTTTTGTCTTGATCACATCGCTTTCTTTACCGCACTTTTCATTGATGCTACTAGAGAGCACAAATGGACGCACCAGGAAATGGCAGAAAGAGAGATATATAAAACAATGCGAGGCAGAGAATATTTTCACTACTACACTTAAACATTTTATATTTTCACATATTGCATATTCGCTCCTCTTGGTCACCATTAACCTAACTTCAGTTTTTGTAAAGGGTGGTTTTAGGAGAAAAAAGATTTCCATTCATTCACAATGTTTCGTATAAAGTTCTGGTCTTGACTGGTCTTGATTTAAAATCCTGAGATCTCTATGACTGAGAACGAGACAAGAATGACCTTCAGAAAATGGTGTCAAAACTTTCAATACAACATATAAATGAATGAATGAATGAAGGCTTGATTTGGAACATGTGAGCATAAATGTGTCTTGACACAAATGATCATTTAAATACCTGCATGTTGGTGATCAGAAACAAGACTCCTCCGACTGCCAGGAGAGAGAGAGCGGGGAAGAGCAGGTCTGACAGGCCTGATGGAAAAAGACGGATAAAGGCAAATGAAGATCCACTTTAACCGTAACAACAAAAACCTCAACAAACAGACAAGTACAATTGTAGTTCACCTGGAGATGAGAAGGCCATCATCAAGGATCCTGTGGTGTAAAGAGCTCTGGTGAGGGTGAAAAGAAAAATTCCCAGAAACAATCATTAAACACAGTCATGACGGCAATGGTGGCTTTCACACATATATATATATATATTTTTTTTTTTTTTTGCATCTCAAATTTCAATTTTAATTTTATTGAGATCATAAAAACAAACAGAAATCGAGACAGTGTCAACAAACAAAAGAAAATAAACCTATGTTCACACAGTCTTGCATTGCTCTTTCTCTTGGACTTTCCTAATCCACCATATTCCCTCCAACTATTTATTTGCATTCCTTGGAATTTATTTTAAGTTCAAACATATGGCTGTCCTTAGTTCTACTTTGTTATTGTGGCATTAGATGTATTTAGGCAATAACCTAGTCAGATATGTCTGCCTGTGAGAGGTTATGCTGTTCTGAGGCAGTGGGAGGACATGTCTGAACATCTGCACAAAAATATTTTCTTGCTCCCCCACCTTCAAATGATTATTTCTCCGTCTTTCTATTCCCTGGTTTTTGGTTTGCCTTAGCTTTCTCCAGTTTGTCAAGCGTTTTGTATTTTAGTGCGTCAGGCAGCGATAAGTACATACTACTCTGTAGTAATTGTTTTGGGAATCTTTCAGGGCAAAATACCAGAGTAGCGGACATGTAAAAATGATTCAAAAGGTGTATTCGGTTTTCTTTTTCGTCCTTTTTTTTAAATTCTAGACTAGAGTTTGGGTGGCACTCGTGAAATCATTTATGGAATGTGATCTTCATGGTGATTGTTATCACCTACAGTATGTGTTAGAAACACATGAGAAAAACACATGTTGATGGTTCAGCATTAATAATGAATGTGTGTAAATCAAGATTGAAACAAGTGAACCTATTGATAACTATTAAAAGCTTAACTAACAGTTTTATACAACAACACGGGGTGTATACTGTAGCAATCCGTAATATGATATTTTTAACACTAGCACAAACGATACACTGTGCCGCTGCTGTTTGAAGTGAAGGTTTTAACATCAAAATATGTATTTGAACTAGTATTTTGGTGTTTGATTATTGCTAACTGTTGTTTTAGTCTTTGGAAGAGAGTTGGGCAAAAATTATCAATATTCAAATAATCTGCACTATGTCAGCTGGAGTCAGGATGTGATTTTCTTTTGGAAGAATCAAAATGGTCAAATTATTGTTTGGTAGCCAACAATGAAATTCTACTTACTGCACCTTACACTTGTTCAATAATTTAAGAACAACTCGTGTTGTTGTTTTTTTACTAGCTCATCTTTTTAATTTCATTTCAGCCCAACTGTTTTCGACTGAGTAACTCTGTGGGGGAAACTCTTTTAACTCCACAAGCCATTCACTCTCAGTGTTGTTGGCCTCACATTGCAAAGAGCCGAGCCACTGTAGTGCCAAAATAGTCAAAGAGGAAACCATTGGGCAACGTCAGGAAGTTGTTCATAAAGGAAGCGATGGTGAAGACGAGTGAGAACTTTTCATCTTGTCCACTGCAATCTGCCAACACACAAAAAGAAATCATAGTGTTGCATACATAGTTTTGCATACATGGGTTATTGGTTGTTCTTAGTTTCTGCTGAAAATGTAAGACAACACCAAAATCACATATAAAAACTTGATGAATAAATATTTTGGCCGAAAATGTTTACTCATATAAATTGTATAATTCTTTGACAATATAATCAAAATGTCGAGGACCAGGTTCAAAATCTCACAAAAAAAAGTACTCCTTAAAATGTTTTCAGCAGTGTGTGAAGCAAGTGAAGCTGGACTTCTGTTATTATATAATTCATGCATTTTCCTACACATTCAGAAGAGAAAACTGCGGATGTGACAGCATCAGACTGACCTAAGTTGTGTGTTGCATTAACTCCGGTGGTGTTGACACACAGAAAGCCAAAGTAGTCATCCTTCTTGAGCACAAAAACAAGCGAAGCCCATCCAAACACAACACCAGCGAAACACAGGCACTCCACAAGACCTGAGGCAAAGGTGAGGTATCGCCTCACCACCAAGCTGTTCACAAAACCAGTCATGGTCCAGCAAACTCAGACCCACAAATGCAGGTTGACTATATAAGTCAAACTGCATACAGTATCTGTACTGGAGGTTCACACTCAAACACTTCTGCCACTGCACCTGCTAAACAAGACAATACACAAATTATAAGACAATAAATATTTGATGTATGATACATTTAAAAAAACATGTAGTGTTGACACAAGCCACCTCTGCTTTAAATGTAAAAAGCTTGCTCCGCAGGCAAGAGAGGAGCAGATGCCATAAAAATCTGAACGTAAAACTGCAGAGACTGATCTACACAGAGACCACAGCTTTTTCACAAAACACAGGAAAGGCCATAAAAAACATGCATGCATTTTAACAGACATTTAAAAGTGAAAAAGAAGAAATATCAAACACAAAGAAGACATATTATAAATGTTACCCACCTCACAACTCACTTGTATTCAGGAAAAAAAAATCTGGAGGAAAAAATGTCCTCCAACAAAACACACTGACATTTCCCATCTCCCCCTTTATAGACTTCAGTTCTTTTCCCTCCTCTTCCTACCAGGTCCCTCCCCCTCTCTAATATTTTTCTCCTTCTCTGTCACTACTTGGAGGAAACTCCTTTTCCTTTAAGAAGCTATGCAAATAGCTGGACAGGAAGAAAAGAGGATGACAACAGAGAAGGTTCAGTGACGTTGCTATCCTTAACAACATCCCTGAAGACGGGGACTGTTGTATCTCTAGTTCACAGCTATGGTGAAGCCACATGGAGCAGATGCAGTGTGCAGAAGCACACTCCAGATGTGGATGGTTCCTTGTACGACTCCCCCACACATTACATGACTCCTAAAAAGACAACTTGGCAAGTGCTGTATGGGGACTCGTGACACGAGTGAGGAGCAGTTTTGATGGACTGCTGTGGTGTCAGGATAAAAGAAAATTCAAAAACAAAAATAATTTCTCAATCTAATTTTATTATCAGTCTTAAGTAAATTCACTCTGGATCATCCAACTGTTTTCAAATTGCTTAAAAGGCACAGTGTCGAAGGGCATTCATTTCACATTTTTAGTTAATTTTATGGTTAATCTAATTTTATATTTAGTCTTAAGTACATTCTGACTTGTTACACCCGTTGGACAATATCCAACTGTTTTCAACTTGCTCAATCTACCAAAGCATATTTAGTCATGTAGCCTGAAAGGTTGCTTTCCTTTTCAGTATGTTTGTACTTCTTAAAATAAGGATCTGTCATCTTATGAAATTAATAAAGTTACTGTAAACATAAAAAAAGAAGTGTTTATAGCATTTATATTTGAGTTTAATGATACTCTTATATAAGAAATATGACACATTTCAATAAAATGTAAAGTGCTACAACGTGAACATTTGTTTCTGGCCCACCCCCAGGATTCATTTTTGGCCCATTATAGGGAATTTGTGCACCTCTGGTCAAGTTGGTTTGTCTGGTTGAGCTGCTGTAGAAAGAGAGTGGCGCATGCTCTGAGCTGGTATTGGTGCAGCCCTTATTGGAAGAGAATAAAAGACTTGACTAAGTTCTGTTGATAAGGTTTATTGTCACTCTTCTTTTTTAAGGTTTTTCCAGTTCTGACTGACCAGGCCTGTTTGCACAGAGTAATCAAATGTTCAACAATGCTAGTAGTTAACTCCCTGAGTTTCTGTTAATTACTTGAGTTTCTGCGCCCATTCACTCAACTTCACACCACTCCAGCCACTGTCTAATAAGTCATCTTATCACAAATATCTAATCAGCCAGTCACATGGTAGCAGCTCAATGCAGGTTGAGACGAAGATCACATCACAATGAGGAAGATTGTTGATTAAATAAATTAATTTGAAAGTGACATGCTTGTTTCCAGACAAGTTGGTGATTGTTGTAGAAAATTGTTGATTGTTGTAGATTGTTGTAGAAAAAATACATCCACTCAACCATCTCTAGGTTTTACAGAGAACACCAGGACCCTCTTCCATTTATTGTATATTACCACCATCTTATTATTTTATCCACACATTTGCCTTCAGCTTATTTTTCTTTCAGTCCACACTGCCTGGGCTGCTCCATTTGTCATTGTTATGCCCAGGCCTAGGGGAAAACCTGTTCACAACAAGAATGTAGAGGTTCCCTCTTCCCAACACCTAAGAAACTCCCAGGAACACACTTCACAAAACATTTGAAGGGTTCATTTAAAAACAAGTAGAAAATGCCAGCTGGTAGTCTGGCTGTGAGTAGTTCAAGGGAAGTCCACTGCAGCTGAGATGACCAGGCCTCTTGTACTGGAACTTCCTGTGCAGGACCAATCAGCTCCCATGAACCACCTAGACACTCACACGCGTGTCATTTAATCAAATATGTACACCTGCAACCCACCACACACTCACAAGCAGACACATACAAATAAGATAAAGGATGCCACAACCCTGGGATTATAACACCTCCCCCCTGTTAATGAGACAACATTTTAGATACAACCAAAATTCTAAAATATCACGTTTTCTCTTATTGTACCTCCAAACATGCTACAGAATATCGATTTAGATATTAGATAATAGATTTAGCAGAATCTGCTCCATTACCAAGGTAGCAAAATGGCTACCACCACAAAACAGTAATACATAAAACATAATACATATTTTACACAAAATGAAGTGCAACAGCCTCAAACCAAAGTTGTCAATACAGGAACACACAAAATTTTAATAACTATATTTGGAAAGTGCAAAAACAAATAAGAGGAAACAAACAGTAAAGAGACACCAACCATGCAGGGGAGAACTAAGCCGAGATAATCTTCAGTAGCTTCCTGAGTTATGACTGAGATGACTTTAAATGCTGAACTCAGTCACACTCACATTCAGTTTTATTGTTTTAAGGCTGTGTGTAATTTTGCTGTTGGGTTAGGGTTTGGATGCTTGTTGGATCCAGCTTGTTGATAGAGGTTATTAGAAAGGCAGGGTTGGGCAGACGTGAGCACCACTTATGAGACCTAAACATGCGTGTTAACCACTATCTTCACCACATCATAAGGCCCACCTTTCTTTTGGATACACACACAGTGAGATATACACACAGAGAGACGTCTTTTGCAATTGTTAATATGCATGGCTCTCAAGTCGCACTTACTTCACATGCTCACACAGCACCCATGACATTATTCAGGCTGAGAAGTGATAAAACTCACATCTATGAACGGATGATGCGAAGGCATATTTCTCTGCGTAGTCTATTCATACAGCAGTCAAATAGGTTTCTGCTGTGAGCACTAACTGGGGCCATGGTAAGGACTAGAGACAATGACAGCGGGGGAACCTGTTCATTAAACAGCTGATGTGACATGATTTGCTGCAGGGCTGCTCTGTGTCAACAGAGAATCCTGATGCTTTGCCAATTCACTTTCTCTCCCTGCCTTTAAATTTATCTGTATGCAAAGTTCAATATAAATGAAGATTGATTGGTTGATTGGTAGGTGGGTTGATTGAGTGAGAACTACGGAGTGAGTTGCGCAGAGCTGAGTAGTTTAATTAGCATTGTGTAATAAAAAAAATCAATTGACAGTAGTTTTGAATGCAGATGAGTTCACATTAGTTCAAGGAGAGACAAATAACGCCAACCGTCAGATCTAACAGTGCGAACTGAAACTTTGTGGCATTGACACACCATTATATTTCGGGGTATTGTCATCACATGTCCTAGTCATGTGGTGTTTAATCTTTAAGAAGTCATGGGTGAGATGGAGAAACACGGTCGCGTGGTTTGCCTGAGAGATGGTGACATCTCACCATTACATCTTACTGACATCAGCACTTTGTGTGAGTGTGTTTGCTGGCTATGCATTCGCTAACACACACATATTTGCAGTTATATATAGGTACCATCGACACATACAGCTCCCATTGCTCTGTTCATAAGCACTATCACCTGTTGACATGGCCCTGAAACTCTGCCAGGAGTTTATTCTGTGTCAAAATGCAGCTTTAAGAATGATCACATGATTGTAATCGTTACATGTCCATTCACCCAGACTATAACATGCTCACTGATTAACACAAAGTGCTTCACATAACCCCCCCAACCCACACACACACACACACACATACACACCCAAACAGACACAAAAACACATCTCAGTGCTGTGTATGACATTACAGCCAGAAATAATCACACACATAAATTAGCTTATAACTAAAAGAATTAATAATAATAATACATAAAAATAAATCACAAATGACTAAATAATAATACAGTAAATATAAGCCTAACATATTAACCTCAACCCTCACAGTCCTATCCGGGTCAGGCGTCATCAAAGGGCGGTTCATGATGCTCTTGGGATGAGAACAGTTTGCACCTCCAGTGTTATGACAGTATTAATTGACAGAGATCACTTTCAACTTCAGTGCCCTGAATGAAACTCAATTTGATTGATTTAAAATGTAATTGATGTCTGCCTGTCTCCTGACAGGGTGAAACATGCTCCAGATTAATGATTAAAACTCATTGCTAATTAAAACCCAAGAAAAGCTCTGTAAATGAGTGTGCATCAGGAGGTCTGGGGCTTCATTTATAAAACATGCACCAAAGAAGAGAAGGTATTTACCCAAATCTGAACTTCTTAAACGGAACTGCCCATGTACGTCCCCACTATAAAAGATAGGGATTTCTTGAAAAATGTATAATTTTGTTTATTGGGTAGGTTGTTCATAAAAGTTAAAGGGAACGTTACTGCACATGTTACACCAAACATCAGCATCTCATCACATCCCACAAATTCAGGCAATACCACGGAACCCATGGAAATTAATGATGTATTAAAGGGATTTAAAGAGATAAAAGTCTCTTTACTCATCTGATGGAGACACTTTTTTTTTGATAATCTGGTGAAGAGTTCTAAATTTTGACTTATCAGCCTTGCCCTTGTAAAAAACAAATAAACAAACAAAAAAACAGCAGGGGTAAGCAGATTTTTATTTTCTTGTTTGGACGGATAAGCAAAACAAACACATTTAATAATTAGTAAAAAAAAATCAATAAATCAATCTGCAAGTGTTAACTAATAATAAAAAAACACCTACATTTTCCATGAACAATTACTGTTTATGTTGCTTATGTTATTACTCACTCACTCACTCATTTTCTACCGCTTTATCCACTGAAGGTCGCGGGGGGCGCTGGTGCCTAACTCCAGCTGACATAGGGCGAGAGGCAGGGTTCACCCTGGACAGGTCGCCAGTCCATCACAGGGCCACATAGAGACAGACAACCATTCACTCTCACATTCACACCTACGGGCAATTTAGAGTGTCCAATTAACCTAATCCATGTTATTACTTAACAAGTAAAAAAGAAAATTACTGGGATATAGTCATGTGAACATTTTTAAATAACACTTTACATTTACATTTCCACTTGGCCTTGTTAATAACTTTATAGACAATAGCTGCTTCTTAAGTTAGCAAGCTCAACAACTCTTATCGGATTATTTTAGTTCCAGTAATAGGTTAGCAGCAGCTTTATACTGAATACATTCAGTATATAGATGTGCAGTATACCTTGAGTTCATGGTCTATAATTTCATTAAAATTTCCACCTTCAGTGCTGAAAATGAGCCTGTAACAGAGAAGTTACTGTAATTCTGTGTACAGGCGAGGGAGGCTTAGATTCGGCTTAATGCACAGGTAGATATAGGGTGGTTCTGAGGAAACAGATACAGACGGCATATGTGTAGCAGGAGGCACACAGTGCGCCGTTGATTGACTGGAGAAGGAGGTGTACAACAGCTGGTTGCACTGGGGGGCCAGAAGCTGCAGACAGTGATGGTGAAGCAGGAGGTGCAGGATGTGTCAGGGTAGCTGGAGAGGCAAAGGATGAAGGCTATAATGGTGCTGCAGGGGACTTGATAATGATGGTAGAAAAAACAAACAATTAAAATTGAGTAAAGGCTTTGCAACAGTTTTTTGTTTTTTTTTTTGCACTTGTTCCTTCGTTCTGCATTAACATGCAAATGGCACATGTACTTGTAAAGGTCCTGACTCGGCGTACAGTATATTCAGAAACTTGACATTTCACATGGTTTGTTTTATCTCTATTTTTGATAAAGTGTAAACATTCAGACAAACAAAATAACTGTTGTGTTTGAACTTGAATCGCATTTGACTTGAGGTTTGATAGAGCCACTGCCACACTTTGCAATACAAATAGTAAAAAAGTAAATAAAAATAACAGGTTATGGCGAATTTTATTTGACGTTCATATGTTAATGTGTTGCAATAACTCACGTGCCCATTTCACCAGACCTATTCTCTGTTACCCTTTGACGCCACCGTGTGGCCGTTTAATATACCTGCATTAATTTGTCGAGGTGAAAATCTTGGAAGGCAATTGATCAACCTTCGGCGCAGCAGCTGTTCATTGTTAAACTCTGATTGTTCTGTGCTGCCACCCTTCATAAACCGCCCTCTGACCTTCAGCCTTCAGTGTCAGCCTTTAATATGGAGACTGCAGGCTTTTTCTTGAGGTGAGTAATAGCTCAGCCCCTCACAGCTGCCCTACCCCAAGAAAGAAAAAAAAAATTGGGTCATTTGTGTTGTTAATTGTCTCTTGTTTTTAAATCATTGCAGGGCTTCCCTCTTTGCTTTGCTGATTATGGGTGTATGCTGTGTCCCTGTTAACAAAGGTAATACAAGTTAGTCCTACTAAAACTTCAAATGGCTCAGTTTAATATGCTTTTAACACGTGTCTATTTTGAGGTTTTAAAGGCAACAGACAAAAAGGAGCAGCGCCAGCATTTTCTAGGCAGACTTTACCTGCACATGAGGAGGAAATGTCAACTGTTGAGTCCAATAATGATCAGTATTTGAGGCCACCACCTCCTCCCCCGCCTCCTGGACCAGTTTTCAAGGCAGGGGAACTGTCTCACTATGAAAACAGCTATGAGTATGGTGACTACGAAAGGGAGTCGGAAGAACAAGACTACTTCCCACCACCACCTCCTCCTCCACCCCCTATGAGGAAGTCCTTTACTCCACAATTAACCAGTGAACCTCGACCTCTGCCTGGACACTGGGTCTTTTATCCTTTTCATGACTACGTTCTCCTGACTCGTCAATATCCACCAGGCACATTCACTCACTCCAGCAGCAGCTTTGAGCAAGGCAGAGATCGCTGGCAAGACTCTCTCTATGTGAGACACCAACCTCTTTACAACCCCGATCCTGAAGAGCAAGCTGAGACTGAAGAACCTGAGAATTTGGAGGATCCACAGCTTCCGGTGAAGACCGATTCTGGTCAAGATGATGCTTCCCAAAAAATGAACTAAGCAGGAAGTTGCATCCATGACCTGGTAGGTTTTGGTGAAATTAACAAATGTACTTTCTAGGTCTTTCAAGTTGTACTAATGTTGCCATCTTATTGTAAGGTTTACTAAGTGGATCCCTCCAGCATAAAGTTCTTTTCCAACCCTAATAAAGACCTTTTCAAATATTTGAGTGTCTTCAGAAATGTGACTTTTTACATATAACCGTGAACTTGCCCTTTCTTAACAATCCTGGTATCAAGACTCTGACATGAAACTTGCTATTACTGCATCTCGGTTATAAATGGTCAAAAGCTACTTTGACCATACGTTTGACCAGTTAACCAACTGTTAAATGGTACAGGTCTGGACCAACTAAGTCTATGGGCAACTGTAGCAAAGCTATAGATGTACTGCAGCTTCAGTGGTTGCATTTTGTTCCTTATTACTCTTTAAAAGTTGAAGTCCACCTTGATTTATGGCAATATTGCTGCAAATGATGCTTATGAATGTATTGGTCCAGTGTTGCAAAACATGTGGGTGCAGTAAATGTTAAATAGGAGTTCTCAAGTTTGTATTCTATGAACTACTCAATTTCAAATTACAACTAGGAAATATACTGTAAAGTCAAAAGAAATTCTGTTTCGACTTGAACACTATTGCAACCTCTTGACTTCTGTTTAATAGTGATGTTTTGACAATTATGCACCTCACTCCATAACTAAAGGTTGCAAAGGACATACAGTTTTCCCATAATCACAAGATGTATAATGGATGGTAGAATATCTAACTCTAAAAACAAATAGGTCCTCTATTTATGTCCCTTGTGTTTATACTACACAAGGAATGTCCTTAAATGTTTTTAATCTCTCTGCTGTTTTGAACAATCATTTCAGGATGAGTTCTATGAAGTATAGGTGTCAACAGGCAACATCTGTCTCACACATACACACAAACTTGTTTTTGTCTTAGTGAGAGCACATAGACATAATGCATTTTGATGGTTCATTACCTTAATCATCACACCTAATTGCCTTACTGAGATTTGAGGACCCAACAAAATGTGCACACTTTCCCAAAATGTCCTCACTCCCTTTGGTCCAATCCAATCCAACTTTATTTAAAAAGCATTTAAACAGGTGAAACAAAGTGCTGTACATTAGAGATAAATACAATAAACCATTAAAAAATACTATCTAAAAGACTTAAACAAAACAATAAAACCCTGCCGATTGTACATATATACTATATACACATATACATTTGTGCAGCACGTGACACCCTCTATCCTTAGACCCTCACGTCGAGTGTGGAAAAACTCCACAGTAAACCCTTGTACAAGGAAAAAAAAGGGAGGAACCTCAGATAGAGCCACAGAGGAGGGACGTGCAGTAGGGGTCACATGTACAGAAACTGACTATATAGTACACATACATATACACACACACAAACATACATGTATATGTACATACACAGTAGATGTCACATGACACACACACACTCCTCTTGGGACTTTCATTCATTTGGACAGCCTAAGCACAGTGTTGTCCCCAACCTTTACCCTAACCTAACCAAATCTCAGCACTAAAATTAACCTTATAGGTTTTGGTCTCCATGAAGACTACTGGTCGTGACAAGGTCAGTGTGTGTTCGAGAAAAGGTCCTAAAGAGATGTCAAATACAATCACACACACACACACCCAAGCCTGCATGTTTAAAATTGTCTTTGTTGAATGTGCAGCAGATGCACAATTGTTTATTAGTGACCAGCTGTAAACAGGTGGGAGAGGAAGAGACACACAAGAAGGTGATGACATTTTTATAGCAGGAAAACCTAATGAATGGGAATAAAGATAGATATTTATTTTTAAACCCATCTGTTCTGAGTTGAATGAGTAGATTTAGCTGAGAGGATGGACTTTCTATATACCGTATCTCATTAATACCATTATACAATGACAGGATACAAAAGAAGAAAATCATTTGTTGACATGCACAGTCATAATAGTTATATCAAGGTTTTTTTTTTATTGAACATAAAATAAACAAAATAAAACAACCTTTCATTAACACTTCCTGTAGTACTGGTCTGAGATGCACAGCAAGAATAAAGAGTTACTGGACTATGATTCTCTCTGAGACAGTGTGGACATTGAACATTTCAGACATTTTGACTTTTGTAGCGTTATCTTTACATCGTGGGTTATGCTTGTTTTTTCTTCTTTGAGTGAGGGAGGTTCACACATGTTACATTTTCCTTGCCTCCTTTCACATGTTGGTAATGGACTAAGGAGTAAAATGTTAGTGATTAAAAGATGAAGAGATAAGCATAAACAGAATGCTCAGTTTTGTAAATGATTGTCTAAGGATGTGAAATGTGAAATTTGCATTTAATACATCTTTATAACATTTTGGATGCATACAATGTATAAAATAATTATTGTATATAAAAAAAAATAGGAAGATGACTATTTTGTGCACATGCAGTGTGTAAAATGTAGCAACAGTTGCAGCTGAATATCCCTCACTTTTGCCTGTGTGTTGGAGAACCTATGAAGCCTTCCCTTAGCATAAAAAAACTATCAAAACAAGAAGTTTTGTTTGTCTAATGAGGGCTATTGTAAAAACATTGTGTTCCAAAGTGATGGTTTTGGTAGAGCTATTCTGTAATTATCCAAATCTCAGTCTGTCAACTTTATTTCTAGAGCACATTTAAAAACAACCATGGTTGACCAAAGTCCTTCACAAAGGTAAGGCATAGCAACAAAGTTTAAAACATGAAACACATCATACAATCAGTTGATTGTAAAGTATCATAATTTCATTTTTAATTTCACCTAAATTTGACAGCCTGGGTTTCTACTGGACTGCATGCACATACTCAGCTGTTTGAGTGTACACAGCATGCATGTGTACAGCCACAGTTTCCACAGCAGACGCAGCTGCCCGGCCCGCTGGACAGTGCCGATGTCACTGTGGCTCTATTTCGGGAGTCTGTGTTGTTCAAAAGGTCAAATGAAGAAGCCGAGGAACTCTCACAAAGCAGAGGGTGGGGGTGTCGGGTGAAGAGGGGTGAAGGCAGATATCCAAAAACCAACACAGACATCACAAACACACACCAGCGCAGACAGAGAAGGGTAGAGAGGGTGACAGGAACAGGAAAGTGTGCAATGAGACATTAAGCAGGGATCTTTTGAGGACAATTCACTTTTGACTGAGCTTTCGAGGGAAGACAAGGGATCATTTAGGAGTCGTTTTTGAGTAAAGCAAACATTGATCCATTATATAAAGAAACTTATTTGAACATCATGGATGGAGATTTGTCAAGCCAGAAGACGTCTGAGTCTACAGGAACGAATAATCCCACTGATACCACCGCCATCAACAACCAGGTGCCTTTTTTAAAATCAAAGTGCAGAGTTATTATTATTAAACTTGTAGTGACTAGTGGGGTTATATTGTGTATAAGGAACAGGCTGTGTGAGTGTTTGTGGCCATGACAGGTGTTGTGTTGAAAGGGAGGACAGCAGGACAAGAGAAGTGGTTCTGGTCACATTTCTTGTGACACACACACACACACACACACACACACACACACACACACACACACACAGAGAGAGAGAGAGAGAAAGAGAGAGGGGTTTGCACAGTTATTCTTTTTTAAAATACTGCACTGGCTTCCATTCATTCAGACAGCCTAAACAAAGCATTATCCCTAACCTTTACCTAACCACAATTTAAATCTTAGCCGTAAACTTAACCAGATCCTCCGAAATGAGGTTCTGCCTCATTAGGACCAGGTTTTGGTCTCCATGAGGACTACTGGTCCTGACAATATCAGTGTTTATACCAAAAAAGGTCAGAAAGAGGTAACAAATACAAGTGTGTGTGTTTGCGCGCACACACACACACAACAAATTTTCCTAGTACCATTGATGAGTCACTACCTGATTAAGGCTTGACATCCACTGACTGTCCTAGCAGAATATATATAACACAGCAGGGTTCATTTTGACATTTAAGTAATTTATTTTGCTCATTTAAATACTACTAAACTTTTAAATCTGAACATTTAACAATATTTCAAAAATAATGAAATAAGTGATGACTTAAAACCCCAGTTAGAATGAAGAATTAGAAAGTATAAATCATTAAAAAAAGGTTGCCAAATATTTTTGGGTTTGATGCGATTTAAAAACTACAATGAGTTCAGCTACAACCTGAGGGTTTAAGCTCTCTGTTGTATTCCACACACCTGAGATACTCAACAAATCCCAGACTTGACTTAAGGTCTCACATTACATGCAAAGTAGTTATACAGTAATGGGCCAGCATCTCACACTGTGTTACTGTTCTTAATTATTTAAACAATCACACCGTTATTTAATTATTATCAGTATTTACGTCGCACTATGAGGCTAAAGGGAAAACTATTAATTTATTTTTCAGTGGGCACTGAAACCTATGCTCTGCGACCAAGACCAACTAATAAAACATGTCCACAATACATGAATGAAAATGGCTGAGTATAATATTTACAGATTTAGGTAGGAAACAAAAAAGAATGAATGAGGTCGTCAGAAAATACATAGCAAAAATAAATATGAGGTTTTCTTATCCCCTAGGCAGATGAACCAGGACCTGGGGAGAATAAAGACACAGAGACAGAGCACTCAGATAGAGAGACAGCTGAAGGTCAAATGGAAATGAAGAATACAGTCCCACAACAGAGTGGAGGAGAACATGCCAGTGCTGGAGATATGGACAAGCCCCAGACAACCTCAAAGCCTGTTCAAGATGAGACTGAAGACGTGGAACAAGATAAAGACAAAACATCTACTGATGAAGAGAATCTTGCACTGATAAACGAAAAAAAAGAAAGAGAGGGCGAGGTGGAACAAGACAAGAAAGAAGAGCAAGTGGAAGAGGTCAAGAGTGGGAAAGACAGAGAGGAGGTAGATGACAAAAGTAAGGATGAAGAAGAGAGTAAAACTCAGGAAGAGGCAAAGGAAGAGGAGAAAGATATGAGTGGAAAAGAAGCAAAGGAGGCAGAGAAGAAGAAACAAGTCAGAGAAGCAGATGAGGAGATTAAAGACAAAGGAAAGACAAAGGATGGAGAAAAGCAAGTGAAGCCCAAAAGAAAGAGTGGCCTTCCCTCCTCTTCTATGTCCCGACCGAGGCAATCTGCCCGCTCTGTTAGAGCTTCCACTAAAAACAGCATCATTGCCAAGTTTGAACAAGGTGCGCCAGAGTAAGTCATGACACAGAATTTCACAGGATGTGACAGTAATATTGATTCATTGGGGTTTTATGGGAAACAATAATATTTTGTGACTTTTCTAGGACACCGATGCCCCGCAACTTCAAAATTCAGAGATCGTCTGCAGCTGCGGCCACAGGAGCTTCGATCAAACAGAAGATGCTTCACTGGTGTCGCAATAAAACTCGAAACTATGAGGTCAGATAAACACAGAGTCTTCAACTGATTTGTCACATTCAACTCATTTTCACACTTTCCTCCAGGTTTTGGATCATTAAAGGTCTCAATGAATATAGACATGAATATCTTGCCTATATTTACAGTATCTCCCATTCCTTCATCTTTCAGGGTGTCAACATAGAAAACTTTTCCTCGTCCTGGAGCAATGGTCTGGCTTTCTGCGCTCTGATCCACCGTTTCTTTCCAGATGCTTTTGACTTCAGCTCTCTCAGTCAAGAGGAAAGAGAGAAAAACTTTACGCTGGCCTTCCAAACTGCAGAGTATGACATATTTATTTATTTCTCCCTCCATCGCTTTCTCTTACACTTTTGTTCAGTTCTGAGAATTTGCATGTACTAAATACGTGCACAATGAAGACAATGCGGTTGTTAAGACTGCAGGCACCATATACACGTACAACACATAATACAACAAAAATGTATCTTAAAACGCAAAGAAAAACTTTGACAATAACAACAGGGTTTCAAAAACGTGCTGTGACAACAACCACTACAGGACGCTTTCAGGTTAAAATGTAAAAGTGATCTATGAAAAGTCCAGCTTTGAAAAATGTACTTTCAAACCAGAAATTCACCACATTTTACAGCATAATGAGAAAAATAAAAAAGGATAATGCATTACAGATGTATTTTATTGATAAACTTCATTCCAATTTCCAAAATCAGCCTACAATGTAAATTCATCTAAAACGCACATTTCCTCCAGGAATCAATAAAGTCCAAAATTAAAGCCGCAGTAGGTAAAATTGCTAGAACTTTGAAACTAAAAAGTGAGTATAACTACATTTGACAAATAAATGTCGAAAAGAGAAGAAGTAAATTTTGCTATCATACTGTGGTCAAGTAGATGCATGAAGCAGCAGAAAATGGAAACACTGTACCATAAAATTAAAGTGGATTTCAGTAAAGGAGTAAATATAACAGTTCCTGTCATCTGCTGTTCTTTCCTTTTTCCTTTTTCACTGACTGTCTGCAGGTCCCTGGCTGACTGCTGCCCTCTGCTGGAAGTGTCTGACATGATCATGATGGGCAAT
The DNA here is from genome assembly GCA_016785285.1 of Brachirus orientalis. Classification (NCBI taxonomy): domain Eukaryota; kingdom Metazoa; phylum Chordata; class Actinopteri; order Pleuronectiformes; family Soleidae; genus Brachirus; species Brachirus orientalis. The sequence continues at coordinate 418,803 of JAFBJR010000026.1, forward strand.
AATCCAGATCCCATGTGTGTTTTCACATATGTCCAGTCCCTCTGCCACAGTCTGTCCAAAATAGAGAAAGAGAGGAAAGAAAAAGAAAAGAAGGAAAAAGAAAAGGAGGATAAAGACAAGTCTGGTAGTGAGGCAGAAGAGAAAGATAGAGGAGAAGATGCAGCTGGAGAGATATCGATGGAGAAGGATGAAGAAGAGTCAGCTGAGGCAGGGACGGTGCACGACCAAGAGGAAAAAGGGGGAGAAAATGCTGATCCAGAAAAAACTGCTGAGGAGGAGGAAGATGCACTGAAGATGGAGGAAGGTGAAGGAGCGTTAGTGGAGACAGAGTCCTAGAAAAATACATTATCAATTGACTGATGGACTGAGAAGACCAAACAGACTGTTGATGGCTGTGGTTTAGTGATGTACTGCCTTCAGAGTGAAACATTGTTCAGTCAAATACCGGCAATGCAATGTTACACTTAAATGTGTACATTTGAAAGTGTTGTTTTTCTTTGTTGATATGTTTTCGAGCACATAAACTAGAACTGTAAATAATTGTATTAGTTGTGTTTGTATAAAATCATGATTTTCAATAACAGATTTAGGAATGACAATTTTTTTTGAGCATCAGTAAAGTCTTTAAGGCAGCAATGGGATGGATGGATGGGGTACTCATGATAGTAAGGTGGTTTCTTAATCCACAGTAATATTTTATAGTACACTAACTACATTAGAGTTACCTTATAGTGATGTTTAATACAATGTGACAAATCTAATTAAGAAATTAAGATGCACTGTTTCTGTGTGTTTTTTTTTTTTGCCTGAAAATATTTGACATAAGACAATAAAATTTTGGAAAGGCGTTCAATTTTCATCTAATTACAAAATAAAAGCAGCAACATGAATGAAAATGGCCATTTATTCTCATGGCTGTTTTTGCCCTCCTACTGGTCCTACTAAGCAATTGTTGCAGTCATTGTTGCTGCCCATCTCATCAAGCTGACAGCAGCACAGCTGATTGATTGACAACTAATTGGCAAATAATCATTGGTGTTAGAAGGGGAGGGACACCTCCAAGTTTGATTGGATAAAAAGGTAAGCGGGTTTATGCTACTACTACTTGGAAAGGAACTAGGAACTACTGGTACCTTGTGAGCTACTTATTGTCAACATTCTGACCAAACAACCACCAACAGATTGTGATACTCTTCAAGTAAAAACCAAAAAAGCTCAATATCATAGCCTATAAATGCCAAAGTAAGGCCGGTTAAATATTACCACTGACCTCTGTGATAAACAGTTGTAAGTTCTTCTTTTAAGGATTTAGACACAGGAACCTGAAGAATAAACATTAGTAATTTGTCAGTTACAGTTGCAAAGCAAAGCATGTGAACCCTTTGGAATTTCCAAATTTTGGTCAAGGGACCATAAACTGATCATAAAATGTGATCTGATCTTCATCTAAGTCAAAATGGACAAAAACTACGGCCAGTCTCTTTAAAACACAAATATAAAGGTCTGTGGCCACCATAAGCAATACACACAAAAAGGACACATGGACAAACAAACAGTTACAAAAATTATGCCAGATGTTCATATCTTTAAATTCTACTTGCTTTACATTACAAATGGCACTTGACTTAAAAGAAAAACACAATAGTACACTAGAATTTAACAATTTTTTCAGCTCCAGCATGTACAGTATTATCTTATACATGTTTTCTATTGTTTCTGTATTTTTGTGTTATATTTAATTGTTTTAATTCAGTGGATGACTTTGTGTTGTAACCACTGGATGAAATGTGGTACATTCAGTCAGAGTGGACTGCAACCAAAAGCTCTTAATTCTGATGTTCAACATGGCTGTGAACTCGAAGTCACACTCAACCACAATCTAAAAATACATTTAAATATACGTTCGCATTTCACTGTGGCAGCTTTGTCTTTGTCTCACTGGGAAGCAGCTCTTCGACAGTGCAGGAAGACATAGATGGGATGAATGAGGGCAAACAGACAGAGCAGCGTCAGGCCGATGTTCAACTGTGGACACACAAGAAACAGAGGCAGACATGGAGAGAATGTTTCAGATGGAGCTACAGTTACATTAATTCTGTATCATGTGCTCACATATAAAGGGTCTCCATCCAGAACATCTCTCACCAGAGAAAAGCAGGGATACTGTAGTGCCGAAACCACAGCAGACAGAGCCAGGACCAGACCATACAGCTTCCCAAAGTGACGTGGCAGGAAACTAAACAAAAGGTGTCGACAAGGCGAAGAGAGATATGCATTAAAAAAGTTGCAGAATGCACTGCAACTCACCGCGAAGACACAGGTCGCCAGTCCATCACAGGGCCACATAGAGACAGACAACATTCTCACATTCACACCTACAGGCAATTTAGAGTGTCCAGTTAACCTAATCCCCAAATCTGCATGTTTTTGGACTGTGGGAGGAAGCTGCAGTACCCGGTGGGAACCCACGCACCACTCCTTGCAGAAGGGCCCTTGTTCCAACCGGGTTGTGAACCCGGGACCTCTTGCTGCAAAGGCAGGAGTTGCCTACAGAACCTGTATCATAATTATATGTCTTTACAATATATCATTATTTATTTGTGCACTTTGAATCTTAAAAGTGAGTGTAACTATGTTTGACAAATAAATGCAATTGTCACAGTTCAATCACTCTTCCCACTCAGTGCTTTTCCATTATCCCTAGTCTGTGCACTGTTTTCCTGCTGCCAGTTTTGAAATAAACTTTCAAACTCTTCATTGGTTCTGTGCTTTTGGAACTGCAATTGGGTTTGTACACCCCCTGTTACAGTAATGGGTTCTACTTGACACTGTGATTAAGTAGATGCATGAAGCAGCAGAAATGTGAAACATTGTACTCTAAATTAAAGTTGGAAATCAAAATTTTATTTCAGTAAAGAAGAGTAAATGTCACAGTTCCTGTCTTCTGATTTCCTTTTTGTTTTTTACTGACTGTCTGTCTCTGTTCTTCCTGTAGGTCCCTGACTGACTGCTGCCCTCTGCTGGAAGTGTGGAAGTATGACGGGCAATAATTGAGATCCATGTGTTCCAGTGTTCCTTTTCTTTTGTTGACATGCTCTTGAGCACATAAACTAGAAATGTTAAAATGTGTTTTGTTTGTATAAAAGTCCAGTCCTGCCACCTTGTGGCAATTTAATGGTGGTTAATGAGGTTAGGTTTTTGCCAGCATTGGTTTGTCTGTTAGCAAACCAACTCAAAAATTTATGGGTGGATTTTGATGACATTTTCAGGAAAGGTGTGTAATGGGACAAGGAACGATGATTAGATTTTGGTGGTGATCTGTGTAACAATCTGGACCCAGGATCTTTTCAAGGACTCTTTATCATCTGCGCTCTCTGAGTGCTTCTAGTAATGAGATACTTTATCATAATTATGACTTACTATACTGATTATTACTTAGTATCTCAGAATTATGACTTGGCGTCTCATTGTTATTTATACTACACTTTCTCATAATAATGACTTACTAATATTTTTTTTTTTTATCCCAAGTGCCAGAAACAGACTTCCACAGTAACATACTTGTAGGTTCAATTTCTGCCAATAATAAAAAAAATAAAAAATAAAAAAATAAAAATTCTCACATACTGAATCTTTCGGCTCGGCATAAGTCTCTCCTTTCTAGTAATTACGGTAATCAGAATGGTGAAACCGGAAATGGCGTCATGTGTGGCCCTTTCAGAGCTCAGCTCCACATTGTCGTAGGGTTGAGCGTTTCTCAACAACAACAAACGTCTCGGCGGTTTAGTTTGGGGGAACATGTGTACCAACATGCCGCCGGGCAGCCTGAACCTGGAATCACAGCTTTTGTCCATAATGGACGTGCTGGTGAAGGCGGCGGTGGCGGAAATCAGTCAGCTCTTCTCGGAGAACTCGGCGTCTCTCCGTCTGCACTTAACCCAGAGTCTGAAGGAAAACGAAACGCTGAGGACGAGAATGAAGGTGATGAGAAGTGAGCTTTTCTCCCTCAGGCTGCAGACCAGAACCAACCGGCCGGCGAGCCGCTTCTCGTCGGTCAGAGGAAACGTCCCCAGACCACGGGCGAAATTACAAGGTATGGTGTGCGGCCTAGAGCAAACGAGTAACGTGCTCCTCCTGTGGTCCAACTCGGTAATGAAACGCGCGCTTTTGTTATTAAACACAAAAATGATCGTTCTATAAACCTGCTTTAAACTGCCACTCAATAACCACTGTTCCCCACAGTCTGTGGCTCCCACTCCCTTTCTTGTTGTAGTCGATAACTTCATCAAGTGTAATCATGATCTGGTTAACTTTATGGGATAGTCTTACTTTGACAATAGCAAGTCTGAATATGTTTTATAAATGCCCTTTAGTTTAGTTTTTCCCTGTAAAAATTGTAATTTCATGTATCAATACCTTCTTTATTCTTGTCAGTTTACACATTCATGTGTAGAGGGTTTGTCATTACAACAACTATTGCAACTGAATTATGACTGTCCATAAGTGAAGATATGTTGAACTGAAATGACATATGTGAATAGGAAGAATGTCATTGTGGATATCTGAAATCTTAATTTTGACAAGGAACATGTTAATTACAGATATCATACTGCCTGTCGAGATCAGTTAATAAATGGTTGTCTAACTTGCCATAGTTTATCTTCATTAATAGTTTGGGTTTTGGGGTAAAGTCCAGATTTTGTTGCAGCAAGAAGAAATACGGCTAGGCAATGTGGAGCAAAAGATATGATTTGAAAAAGATAATTAAAGGTTGAAAAAAAATCCTTAAAGCTGTCCCAGGTACAATTTAGTCAGCTGTTATTTCTCCAGTCCTTCACATCACACCCATGTTGTAAGATGGATGAGGGGTTTTCCAGTAAACTGAAAACAGTCAGACGGTTAGATGTACAGCAGTTGTACCATTATATGTACTTCGTGTCATCAATTACCAAATAAGTAACTTGCCCAAACTGTAGTGTACATCATTGCATTACATACATTTGTCACACCCTGAACCATCAGCAATGTCTAGACAATGTCCTTTTCTTTCCTCCTGTAGTTGTCAGTAACCTCCCAGTGGCTCAAAAAGCTGCCGGAGAAACTGCCATTATATCTCTGCAATCGGAGAACAAGACTTCGTCCTCTGCCACTCAGGTGCAGGTAAACACAGTAGACACTTTAATTTACTAACTTTGCTTTAAATGTATATGCTCATACGTGTGTTTTTATTTGTCAGTGTGCAGATGTGGAGGGTCCAGATGTCATCCTAATTAAAGATGAAGACGATGTTGGAGGATGTGGGCCAGCTGGAGGTGAATAGGGTGTTTTTAATGATGTTGTGCTACTTATTAGACCCCGCTTCTAAAACACGCATCATCTCCCGCCATCAGCAAAAGATTGACTAGATCTGCACTGGCGTGACTAGCCATGTTGTTTGTAATGAATGGATATGTCACCATATTCAATGGTATATTAATCTCTGATGTGTTTTGTTATGTTATGGATGACCCTATTTTACGTATGATTCAGAGGACTGGCTTCATAACGTAGAGCATTGGTTCTCAATCTTTTTATAAGTAACACCTGAGAAAATATTGAGCTCTCGTTAAAATAGAGTTGTGTAAAAAGGCTGAGCAAAGTCAGCTACGGACTGCTTCATTTTTTACGCACTCCAGACAAAATTCCTCAGCTCCTCTCCGATCACATACCCTGGTATATACAGTAGAACAGTATTTTTGATTTTCTTCCTAGTACCACCAGAGGAAGAGTTTGAGAACCATGGGTGTAGTCGAAACTAAAATCATCTCCATGCAGATGAGCATTGTATTCACTTCTTATCACAAGTAATTGCCCACCATACTACAACCCCTGAAAATCCATATAACATAATATGACTGTTCTTGTACTCTGGCTATGCACAGATCAGTTTTAACAGGAAGCATATTCAAGAAAAACATACTTGTATGGATGGAGCCTCAGTTGCACACATACATTTAATGGTTTTAACCTTAATAATTCCTTAATACCCTTTCTGCATAACGTAAAAAACATAAACTACACCTCGTCCTATCCTACAGCAGTGGTAATTACTACCAACACTGCAAAGAAACAAACAAACACAAAAGAGAATTTTGCAAATGTGTTAATAATGCATTTCAGTGTTGGTGGCATGTTTCAGAGATAAAGAGATTGCCTCAGGTCATCTTGCACTCATAAAAGATGTGTGTCTATGATAATCAGGACAGGGAGAGAGAGAGATGCGATCCAAAAATATTAGTATAATAATGTCCTGGGGATGAAACTCAGCATTCAGCTATTTTTCTAACAACCTTGCGTACTCCGTCTCCATTATACTCATATTTTCACAAGGCAGATCATCACCTAAAATATAAAATTAGTACTTATCATTTTTGTATTAGTACAATTCCTTGTGAATTTAATAATATCATATCTGCTATGAACGAGTTAACATTGAAGCATTTGTCATGTGGTTTGACATTCAGCATTGTTGCACTGCCATGTGCAGTATATTCAACCATAATGGGTTATGTGATGCAGTTTAGATTCACACGATGCCATGATTATTTCAAAGTCAATTTTAGTTTCCAGCTCTGATAACATCATTTTAACTCAATTCTGACCTGGTATTAGAATTCATCCTGAAGGATCTAATCATATCCAGGTCTAAATGATCCCAATGCATCCTGAGTATGTTAAGATTTGATCACAAAAACCACCTCTGAACATGGTTTTTGTGATCAGAGTTTACAACATACTCAGAATCCATTGGGATCATTTAGAGGATATGTGGTCAGATTCTTCAGCTGCATGTAGGTAATCTGTCTTCAGGAAGCATTCAGGACTGATTCGTCAACTGACCTCTGCTGACCTGCTGCAGTTTCACACTAATCAGCCCCCCATTATTTTATATAAAACTACCACGCCAATGTTAACACAAATAGCCATATGATTTCTTTTTCTCAGGGTTAAAATCTTATTTCATGTCACAGCAGTGGGAGAAGTGCTTTGATTCAGTTGTTAAAAATATAATTTTGCTCTTGCTTGTCAGTGTGTCTTTGAATAAGAGGCTGAGGGAAGCCAGATCCAATGTCATGTGGTCCAGGACACATTCTAATTGAAGCCAGGTGTAAACTGATTTACAAAGGTTAATACAAAGTCTGAATGAGGCCTTTGTTGTTTTGTCTTACCAGGTCAGGACGACTTTGGAAGCTGTGGTACAGAGGGGGGTGTTGCCACAGGGACTCAGAATTTAGAGCCTACAGGTTCCTCCTGCCTAACGAGTGATAACGAGGAGCTAAAAATCGTGAGCGTTCATGGTCGAGGAGAAGGGCCTCTGCAGGAAGGGAGTGACACCCTCTTTACTGCCTCTGAACTCCAGGCTTTTAGCTCTCTGTCTCCAGATCACAGCATCAGCCACGACAGCCTTCTCAGTTTCTCCACTGGTGCCAGTGACGGTGCACAGCTCAGGCTGGTGCAGGATAACAGTGTTGGACTGGTAAGAAACAGACAGGGTGAACTAAATTCTTCCACTCAAATGGCTTCAACAGCATTGAATTCTGCAATAAAAACGGCTCTAGTAGGAACCGATGGTCAAATGGGGCACTCCAGTCACATCAGCCAGTTTTCCCAGCAGCAGAACATCTTCCCTCACAATGTCAACAAATCCCTAGAGTGCAGCTTTTGTGGTGAGCGTTTCCTGAACCGCGAAGACCTGATTGTTCACCGGGCAAATCACACTGGAGAGTCGCCTGTTCCTTGTACCATGTGCGGCAAGTCGTTTGTCAACAAGACCACACTGAACATCCACATGCGCATTCACACTGGGGAGAAGCCGTATGCTTGTTCACAGTGTGGGAAGCGCTTCACACAGAACGGCAGCCTGAAGATCCACCTGCGGACTCACTCCGGAGAGAAGCCGTACAGCTGCAATCAGTGCACGGCCAGCTTCAACAACCCCAGCAACCTGCGTCGACACATGATAACACACACCAATGGCGTGCTATGACCATGGCTGCTAAAAACACTTTTACAGTGACTTTTACTGACACTTGTACTGTATATTGTATATTTTAGGGGCATTGTGTGAATCAAATGTTTGTATCACCAATGGCTACATCAGTATACAGTCTATCAACTTCACACTTATCTTTTTAAATCAAGGAAAATTAGCAATAGAAAAACCTACTTAGAAAAATGACATCTGGGATTTCTATATCCCAGTACTGTCACATCATCAAAAGTAAAAAATGTTAATGTAAACTGTTAAAATGTTTTGCTGAACTACAGTTGAGTAGTGTCTTCATTCACACAGCTGGCACATACTCTTGGATGAAGTGACTACATTTCTGACTTGTGTCTCGAAGATGGATTTAAAACTTTTGGCTTGTTTTATTTAGCTCTTCTTGGCATTAGAGAAGGGCTTTTCCTTTTCAATTTTTATGGAAAGTACCTAACAAATGTATTAGACCACCACCCAATGTAAGCCTCAGCTGCCCTGACTTAACAGCATTGGTAATTATCAAAATCATTTTTTGATTCTGTAAGGGTCAAAGCACCAGTTTTTAGAGACTCTTTGTCTGAAATGATATTTTCATTGCTGAAACATAATTATTGTTATCCATGGCTTTTTAAATGTACTGTTTTACAGAAGAAACTGAAAACATAGTAAAGCACATTATTTCTTGATTAAGATGTCAAATTATTGCTATTTACTTGCCTTTCTCAACAGAAAAATTTGTTTTAGTGGTTGAATATTATGCTTAATTAATTTCTGACTTCTCAGAGAAGCCCAGTGAGCTGGCTCATATTTAGGTATAAAAAGGTGAATTCAGTTTGCCAAATAAATAACAATAACATTTCTAATTTTAAACTAGCTTTTGAGTGATTTCTAAAATATTTTGTTTCCTCATTTTTATGATATTTTTATCAGTTGCTCTAATCATTTTGTTAAGCACTCACTGTGTGTTTCATTTAAAACAAACTACCTCCACTGTTCTCTCTTGTTTGTTCAACTCTCTTGTTTTGTACCCGATTTGTAGTCTGGATAATGCAATAATGAATAAATGATGAATTTCTTTAAAAACAATTTTCATTTACATCTGACAAGTCTATTTTTCACCTCCAGGGTGCAGCAGTGTTGCATCACATTAACTACATTAAATGTAGTGACTCGGGTTTACTCACACTTACACTTTACTAGGGTGGGGGTGTTTGAAGGAAACTGGGGGGAAATTCCTCGCATTGTTCCTTTTCCACCCTGCTCATACTGAAGTGACGTTTGTCCAGTGTGTACTTGTTCAGCTTTGATGCCCCCCCCCCCCCCCCCATCTGTAAAGTCAGAAATATGGCTAGCCCCATAATCTGTAAAGTCAGAAATATGGCTAGAATATTTACTCTTCATTTATATTAAAAATGTTTTCATTCAAATGTATTAATGAATTGTTACACTTGAGTGTTGGTATGCAATCACAGTCATGCAGCAGCCCCAAAATAGTTCTGTGGTCAGGCATGATTCATGTATTACTTCATGTATTTCAGACATGGGTTTGTTGTGATGCGATAGTCATTGGTAGTGGTTTTATGAGCCAGTAATTTGTCGCATTGGTGTGGAATGCTGCTTTTTTACTTCCCCAAGAAATGCTGCTTCCTCTCAGGCTATTGTTCTTGGGTAACTGATGAAATGACATGAGTGTGTGTGAGTATACTTACTGTGTGTGACCAAGATGGCATGACAGAGATGATACTTATAGGATGAGGTTGAGATTTCCATAAATCTTTGATTGTCTTGCTCATATTAGATTGTGTACGAGTGGCTGTGTGTGATTCATACAAGGCTAGAGTATGAATCACACAGTTTAACAATGACAACTAACCCTTTAACACATACATCTTAAGTTACTTAATTCATTAATTCAAATTCATTTTTTGTATGAAATAGACCTAACATTGAGAACCCAATATAATCCATTTATTTTGTTCTTTTGCCATGTCGATGTGATTATTTGGTTATGAAATAAAGACAAATTTCAGATTTTATTTATTTATTTATTTTTCATTTTTTGTTGTTTTCTAGTTTTCCACTTTGTTTTCAAACTATGATTCTTGATATTTATTTTCATTTGTGTTAAAAATAATTACTATTATTCCTATCATAGTCAAAATGTATTAATGTGTTTGGTCAGATTAGGATCCATGGTTGGGCAATTAACATACCTTTAGATAAAGCATTTGTGGAATGAAGGATCAGTGGGACTTTGAACATGAGGAAAACTGACATTTGCTCTTCATGCTGCATTTATGTATTTGTGATTCTCAGTTTAAAAAGTAAAAATATAAAGAACGAAACAAACAAAAGTAGGCCTGTCATTAATCCATTGAAACCCCATTTCCAAAATTTGATGATTTTATTGTCACATAGAAACTAGAAATCAAGCAAATTCCCTTATGTGTATTGTGATGATTTGTTGTCATTGTTTTTAAATCAACAAATGAATCACCCATTTCTGTGTGGGAGTTTCTTTTTGAAAAAGTTTTATTTCAACTGTGCGAGTGTTTTTTTTTAAATTGTTGTTGTTTTAAGATATGAAGTATAATAGTAATATTACTTATCATGAAGCTATACGTTTTTAATATTACCCCTGATATTTTAAATTTGGTAATTTATTACGAATACTGGTCGCACAATCCATAATAATCACTTCTGGTGCCATGCGGCAGTTGTCCTAGTAGCAATAATAATAATTTTAGTAGTAGCAATAACAATAATAATGATGTAAGGAGAGGAGAGGGAAAGACATAGCGATGGTGACAGAAAAGGGAGTTCTTTAACTAATGTTTACTAAGATAACAATGTGAAAGATTATTAACTGTCTGTCTTATTAACCTGGTTGGTTTCTAATAATGATGATGAATGACCCCTGACCAAGTCGCTCACCTGCTGTATGAGAGGAGGGTTTGTGTGTGCGCGCGCGCTCGTTATTTACGGTAAAACCGCCCGTTGGCCCCGCCCTCTCTTTCTCAGAGAGCTCGGTGATGTCGCTTCGTCTTTAACGAGCTTGACCCAGATGCAGTAGAAGGAGGGGGACCAGAGGGGACAAAACACGTTAGGACAAAAAACCTCACGATAGCGTGGTCCGCGTCGGGACAGCGTTTTGACGAACAGGTGAGTAAAACATATGACCATGTCCAGGTGGTTGTGATGTTAACTGGGTCCGTGTTGTGCGCTGTTGTTTCTCTCTGGCTGCAGTGCAGCGTTGGCAAGGAGTGGTCACCTCGATATATCGGCAACATCGCCGCTAATGCTAGCCGTTAGCGCTAACCTAAAGTTCAAACTGCGAGCGGCGGCGGCTCCGCTATCCTCCGAGGGGGATAACCGAGTCTCTCCGACCGTTGGTAACCAAATGGTTAAACAGATGTTGGTGTCTAAATTTGTTAAAATGCCGCTTAGTTGATCACACGCCAACTCCAGCTCTTGCAGCTAATCTGTGTTTGCTGTGCTAACGCGAGCTAGCTCGCTCGTCGACTATATGTGGGTTATTGTGATGCTAACGCAGCAGGACAGTTTGACCAGGTCACATCGTCGCTGGGCAGCGAGCTTTATGGCCAACTGGGGTGATTTCAATACCCAGCGCCGCGTTTTAGTAAAACCTAACGCTGAAATACACGGGTCCTTGTTTGAGAAAGCCATTTTACATCTTTTCTTTAATCAGTGACTCTGGTAAGCTCCTTCTCCTGCCCCACATTTAATGTATTACGTTGGAAAATCTTTTCACGGCTGTGTGTGACGTAGCGAGATGCTGCTGGGTAAAGAGCTGCCGATGAAGACGTGGTTTGTGGATCAACGGAGGGCATGACAACGTGATGACCGCCGGGCGGGTTTAGTTCCCTGGTCATGTACATTTACTGTGGTTTGACCTAGTTAACGTCGATGTGATGTCTCGTTTTTAATCGTCTGTCTGTCCGAAGCAGTCAGTTATAACAGTAGTTTTTATCACTGTGACCCCTGAGAAGGGAGTGTGCATTTCAAAGTGGCGATGTATAATCATATTCGATATCGTCATAAATCATGAGTGGGGAAAATTGTTAATGTTTCACGTGAGTGGTTTGAAAATGCTGTCGATTTACTGTCCTCGTGATTTATTTTGTGTCACAAAGGGAAGGAAGCCATTGCTAACTAAGCCATTGCAGGATCTTATGGTTTACAATTTTCGTTCAATGTTCTACAAATTGTTGTCTAATAGTTGTTTGACAAAGTTTATTTTTTAATAAGTTTAATTTATAAAATGTTAAATTAGACATTTTTATTTCAAATGTGAAGTGCACTGTGGTAGACAAAAATGTAGATAGGAGACAGTGGCCAAGTGGTGTTCAGTGGTTTTTTTTTAAATTCGATCAGTTGTGTGCTTTTTGATTTATAAAAGAAAACCAGCCATATATATATATATATATATATATATATATATATATAATGTGTGTGTGTGTGTGTTGATTATGTTTTTTTTTGTGACAGTAGTTTCTCTTTATCTGAAAACCCACAGGCTCTCAATCAAATTAAAGTTTGAATATGGACAGAAAACGCTGCCTTTTAACATTCCGGAATGTAGAAAATTAACATTTTATTAACATTCAACAATTAGATTTTATCACATGCCTACTTTAAAGTAATTGGCAGTCATACCACTTGTTTGAAGAGAAGTATGTATGTATGTATGTATATTTAGTCTGCTTTGATGGCAGTGGTCCTGGAGTTCTGAGTCTGTCACACAGGCTGGGACTTCGTTATTGTCAGCCGGTGAACCTGTTGGGTGGGTCCTGTGTGGACTTGCTTTGGTAGGAAAATAAATGCCTGGGTGGAGAGAACTGTTGTGAACTTAGAGTGAACGAGTAAACTGGCTCTCCTCTTGTAAACATTGGTTTCATGCAACTGTTATTACAATGTAGGTAAGTGCCTTCTTTGTGGGCTTTAGCACTGTTGTTGCTTATGTTTATACAGCATGTGTGTTGGTAACAGGTCCAGTGCTGCAGGTGCTGCTAATAACACTGTATTTGTGTCAGCATTTACTGACCACTATTCTCCAGGTCATTTGATTGTTGATGCATGCTACTAATGCAGACTGCAGTTGTGTCTGCTCTCTTTAGGTGTTTAGGTTAATCCACAAAGGGCCTAGTGTTTGTGTGTAAGTACATAGGTGCGTGCATTTGAAACATGGTGTGTGTGTGTGTTAGTATGCAAGTAGATTAGGGGGCTAAAGTTTCAATCCCATTACATGCCACGCTCATCTTAGACCAAGTGCTAGTGACATCACACTGACATATCAGACATCGCTGTGTCAGCTACCTGGAGATGTGAGAACAGATGTGTGTTCTGACAGTGACAGTGTTGTTTTAGCTGGAGTTCTTGCTGCTGCTGTAGGCAGGTGTCGGCTCTTATTGCATTACCCAGTCGTTCGAAAAGTTGTCAAAAGCTGTATTGTTACACTTATGTATGATCACAGATGTCTTCTGATATCTGGTGTTGAGTTAGGCATGCTGACTGATGACTTCAGAGGCAGATAGAGATATGTGACTGTTGGTGTGTCAGGGCTCTGTAGATGTTCATGAAGTTGTTTAGCACTAAGGCTCTATTGACATTTCAATTGTTTGTTAAAGTTATTATTGTTTGTGAAAACAGAATTTGACCCTATTGTTCCCTCCACCATCCTTTTTAAGGACATTTATTGTTGATGATGACTTTTATATAGTGTTTTGGGCATTCAAAGACTTCTCTTCTTCTCTTCTTGAATTAAAATTTACTTTGTTGTTTAAATGTAAGAATATTAGACTGTTTCTTTTGTCTAATAAATAGTCCAGGTCCCAAAGAAAATGCATTTTCTGTAATGAAATGTAAAAACAAACAACAAATATTCACATTTAATTGACATTGCTAGTCAATAATATTGATTTTGTCTAAATAATTAATGATTGACATGGGGTTAACTTTTCCCTCAAACCTTTAGTAACACATCTCATAAAAATGTATGAAAAATGAGGATCAAGTCATTTAGGTTCAGAGACAGAAAAGCATGAAAGCAGAACAGAAAACAAAGGATGTTTAAAAAGTATTAGCAAAGTGGGAAGTGGTTTGCGGTCGTATGATCAACATATTGACCCTTGGGGGATTTTCACCGCAAAATACCCTTAATGGAGGAAGCCAACCATGCAGTTGTTTATTAAAGCATAATTCCTATAGGCTCCTGTGGTTTGTGTACATACAGTTCCTTTGAGGAATATGTTTTTGGTGTGCCAAAGTAGCTCCTGTGTTCCTTTACTCATTTGTGAAGTCGGATCCATAACATCCTGTTAGTCAGGAAACAAGTAAGAGGGGAAAGGGGAGTGGAGTTGAACGAGACTCACTGTAAGCCTTCAAGGCAAAAACAGCTGTGAAAGAGGGTGATGGGTGGAGAAGGGTAGTCAAGAGCATCAAGGCATGAATCCGAAACCTCCCTGACACACATGTGCTTGACCTGAAATGTGTCCATCGATATTCTTGCTCTTGAAACTTTTTTCACAGTTGTGTTCATAAACCTCTCATTGTTCAAGCAACCTCCCAGACAGACAGCTGTGAATTCCCTCCTCTGGCTGTGGTAACCACACACACCATATTGCATTCCTAAGTAAACCATCTGAGAAATATTCATTACAATCTATGACACTGAATGGTGTGTAGCATGTTGATAATGATTATATTTTGAATTTCAGCATTCAACTATGTTAACAGAGGATGATCATGAAACAGTGTTTCTCTGTGTTTTTAGTTATTGTGTGTGCTGCAACACCCCTGGATGATCTTAAACCAGGTTGTTATACCATCAGTAGATGGGTGGGTGGGCTGATGTGCTGAACTGGCAGGAGACAATGTAGGGGATGTTTTAGCTTTTATTCATCATTGTGTTACTATCTCTAGCCCCCCTCTCACCTGCCTGACACTTTGCTTGTTTTATTTGTTTGCAGTGCTCTGCCCCTCTCTGTCTGTGTGGATAGTGCAACCCTTGTGTAGAACACATGACCATATATAGTTGTGGGCTACAGGACAGCAGTTTTTTGACTCAGGTGGGGAGGTTATGGCTCTGGGGCTTCACAGCCACATAACACAGGGAAGTGTGTATATTTGACATCATCTCTTCCTGTCAGTCAGCCTAATCATCCATGAAAATACTGGTTTTGGTTTGACACAATATTTTTTTCTCTTGTGAAATTCCCTTCAGCCACTCCTCCTTTTCTCATCAGGCTGTCCCACCTTCCTCCCCTTTTTCCCACACTGAGCACACCCCAAACTGGGGCTTTTTCATATAAGCAAAGTCATACATACTGAATATATTTGTGTGTGGGAGTGTGTGTTACTCATTCATTTGACAGACATCCAAGAACAAATGCAGCCTCTTCATTTTATGAGTTAAAGTTTGGATGGCGTAATACTCAAACAGGAATATCATCATATCCTTATATCTTTTTTTGCTTGCACAATAAGAAGCAGGTGAAACAGTGAGTCATCTATCTCTGCTCCTCAACTCTTTGAAAGATTGCTCTTCTGTTGTTGCTTTTTGCACTTAATGCCCATTTAAACTTGCACACAAACATGCCTTAAGCGTAAATGCACATCCCTATTTATTGTCCAAACTCATGGCAATGAGTGCTTCTGCCCATGTTGTCAAAGACCAAACAAAGACACTGAGAAACTGAAATGTGGGAGCCCCTCCTTTACCTCGTTCAACCGGTTATGCAGGTGTGTGTGTATGTGTGTGTGCACGCATGCTTGTCAGTCAATGCCTGGGTTTAGGGGAGCCATAGTGTTCTGGCTGAGTAATTATGTGTTATATATCAAATACTGTAGATAAGAGAATCTGAGTCTCCACGTGTTTGGGTCTGATTTAACAAGATCTTCCTCAGACAAGCCAACAATGATCTGTTAGGGAGTGATGAAAGGCAGTTAAGTTGAAAGAAAAGGAGTAGCAGATGGAAAGAGATAGGTTGAAGGTAAGACTGATTGGAGAGGAAAGGGGGCAACACTGAAGTAGGAAACAATGAATAGAGAACATATTCTGAATATAATGTGTATTAAAGATCTTACCATTGCTAACGGTCTCTTATTGCTGCAGGTTGGTCAATGAACCTAATGCAGCTCACCCAAATGTTGAGTAAATAAATACAGGGCGTGTCTGAAACCTCTCTGTCTTTGCTGTTTTTCTGCTCACAAAGCAAACACGATCTTGTTACCACACTTACGTGGTATTCTCACCATGCTGCTGTTTTTCAACCAGGTGCCTCCAGCCTTCACTAAAACATCTCTCGCCTCTCCGTCCTCCCTCCACCTCTCTGTCTTTCTCTCTGCAGTCCATTCCTTTTTGTTTGTTGGCTTGGTGGTTTGGGGATCTTCTACACATGAGCAGCTAAAGCTCAACCTCAGATCTTGGCGTGACCTCTTCTACCAAACCACACCCATAGGTGAAGGTGTGTATTCCTATTTTTTCTTTCCCTAAAATGCTTTGACCATATTTCTCTGCTTGTGTGTGTTCTGTTTTTCCTACATAACAACAGTTAAGAGAAGTATGCAGTTCTTTTTAATTTTAATGTCCTCTGCTGTGGTATTGAGCTTCCCCCAAAAATGTAATAAGGCTGCTGCTTATCTTTGTGTGAACCAGGCCTCGTCCTCTTTATTTTAGGAGCTGCTGTATCATCATAAGCTAGAATGCTGATTCATGAATAGAATAGTCCCACAAAATAAAAATGATGATTACATAACTAGATGCAGCAACATTTCAAGCAAAGGCAACCTCATTATGAATTTTCTAACCATATTTTTGTTGAGCTTCGCTAAAATTGTTGCTTGAGAAGACCATGTTTGTCCAAAGAAATATTACTATTAAAAAAAGTAGAACAATATTGTGTTATAGTTTTTTTTTGTTTTTTTTTTTTAAATTGCTCATAATGACATTTTCTGTCATAGTGTCTCAAAGGGCAAAACCTCAGAGGACTCAATTATGCTTATGCTAAGTGGTGATAAGTTTATTGATTTGTATGTAGGGGTTGCGGATATTGACCAATTTTATTTCAGAAACTTTTATATGGTATTTCTGTTTAATGCAGGAAGTGGGTCTCATCTTTGAAGATTTTAAATTGCATCAGCTGCTATTATTTCCTTCTCTCTTTGTGATTCCTCGCCATATGGTTTGCTGTGGGCAAAAGCTTCTACCAGCGCCTGAATTTAGGGTTTATTTTAAGCATTCGGCTGACCTTGGAACTGTCATCTACAAACTCTCTGTACCATTTGACATTTTTCTCGCGTATTGGCAAAATATTTTTTTGTTGGAACTGGTCTGCAGCAATCATAGACTTTTACACTCATAAGTTTCATAGGGATATATTAGCCACTTTTATGTCTACGCTCCTTGTTTTGTTTTGACTGGTTCCCCTCTCTCTCTTATTTTTACTTCCTTTCATGTAAATGTCCTGCCTACATCTATACAGTGTGGAAAAACAGAAAAAAAAACCTAATTTATGAAAATGTTTTCTTTACTAGAGTAATTTGCTGCACAATAAAATAAATGATAGAGCACATTATGACCCTTTTTTATCAGGACATGATGAATTAGTGCTCATGAAACCTAAAAGATAAAAGATTGTTTTTCATCACTAAGACAACCATAGGTGTGTTTTTGCTGTACAGTAGAAGTTATGGAAGAGTTTATTTGGTTTTCTATTTATTTTTTTAACCGGCTCATGTCCCCTTCGCTCCATCCAGCCCAGAGAGGGCAATTGAAATGGTTTTTTTTCCAGTTTTTTTTTGGAGCTCTCCTCCATATTGATGTCCGTACCTGTACTGTTGTTGGTGCTCCTTGCTTTCTGAAAATGAATCTGAGCCTGAGTCATTAAAACAAAATCCATCAGCAGACATATCAGATCCCATCAATTCAGATATCCTGTGTACTGTGGATTCTACTCAGTACACATGTTGATGTTACCATACTAAACAGAGGTGTGTCTGTTGCTATGCTGTAGTGTCTTTGCGGGTATGTGTATCTATAGATGTGTGTAATGCTCCCCTCTCTCCCCTTGGGGCTATGTAGTGTGTATGGAGCAGTGTGAGAGTGCAGCGGCTCTGCTGGAGTCGGTCAGAGAGCAGGAGGTGCAGTTTGAACAGCTGACCCGAGCGCTGGAGGAGGAGAGGAGGAGAGTGGGCCTCTCTGCCACCAGTCCCTCGGTCCTGGGTCGCCCCCTCCCTCACACACAGGTAACACCCCACAACAAAACCTGTTATCCCCACCCAGGCTGTCTCATAGGTGTCTCCCGCCCCCCATCTTTTGCCTACACATGGATCATCACTCCCTCTACCCACTGAATTCATGCGTTTGCCCTTTGACATCCATCATTCCTCCTCTCCTCCAGTGCTCGGAGAGTTTGTGTGTGATCACCTGGTCTTTTGTCATTGTCTCTGTATCTTGTAGACCATCCGTTTTCCCTCATCTTTATACATACCAGTTCATGCCTCCGCCTAGTTCTAAGCTCTGAACATACCTAAGTTGGTCATCATCACACACTTTCATGCTTTCAGTGTCACTCCCCGGAAACACTCATGCATCCTTTTTAGTTTCTCTCTGTTCCAGCATGTTATGTTTTTGGTATGTGGTCGCCTGTCATGCATGTGTTGCATGGGTATGCATCCAGTATGGTTTCTTTATAATCACAAATGATTTTCTTTGTGTTATTTTTTGCATGCTGTTACGTTTTTAATATTGAACCACCACAAAATGGATTGTATTTTTTAAAATCACTTTGTTCAAATATTTTTTGTTTGTCCCACACTCCTTCAGTTGTATAGCCTATGTGTTGAGATTGAGTGTTTTATAGTTGTAATGTTTGTAATTTTCTGTAACGACCTAAACCGTTGAAGGTTGCAACTAATGTTTATGGTTGAATTATCTTGGTCCTTTCTTGATTATTCTTTTCCATTATGACTGAATGAAAATGCATTGATTAATTGTGAAAATTATCTGCCCCTTCTCGTGAAGATTAATTGATAATGAAAGTAATTGGTAATAATTAAGTAATTTTCAGTCTGTTTTATTTACAGCAGTTATTTGGGGTGGCATACTACTACTGTTTCCTACTTGTTGAATATTGTATTCTCATTATCTTAGTGTAGCAAAGCTATTTTCATTATGCTTAACAGGGTCAGGCATTGTAGTATTCAGTGTTTGACATTTTAACACTTATTTTGCACTCACTTGGGAGAATAATCTTTTACAAAATATTTTGCTTCCTTTTTAAGGGCTCACTGACATAGATGAGCTCTTGTGTTTTGTCTCTGAATCCTTGGAAAGGACTCTTATTGATAAGTGTCTGGCAGATGGAGGATAAGAACAGATGCTTTGGCATTTCTGACCTTGTACTTCATGTGTTTTATTTTAAGAAATATTAATGGTGAAGGTACTCGTACTCTTAAGTATGGCTTCAAATGCATTATAATGCTGCTTGTAAATGGAGTGGTATTAGAGGAAGGAGCAACTGTAGGGGGAATTGTGCCCTTCTCCGAAAAGCACTTCTTGCTACATTTAAATACCTGTCCTGCCTCCTTGTGGACACGCCATTGTGCTGTGGAAAATGCTCCAATGCTTCACAAATAGGAGCCCAGTTTTCTTGTACTCGTGTAGTTCAGCCATTATTAATAATCATGGAATTTTGAGTATTGTTGTTATTAAACAACCCTGAGCTTCGTAGAAGTTGTACAGAGTGACTGTCATTGATTACACAAGAGATAATGGGGGGTAGGGTGTGAGGGCGAATGACTTCACTCCAAAATATCCTCCATGTCTGGCAGTGATTCACAGTAAACATGCAACCAACAGTTAGTGTCATAATCAAGCAATCTGTTAATTAATTTGTCAATTACTTGTTTGGTTTGGTAATTAAAATAGTTGATGACTAATTTAGATTAAATGAATCCTTGCAGCCATAGTGTGCACTGAATGTATTTTAGCAGCTATGATGTTATCTGTTTGGTTTGTGAGAAAGGCCCCGGTCACTGGGAATCAGATCTTCAGTCTCACTTGAATGACTATTTCAGTAAAATTGTTGTTGGCATCATATATTTTTTAAACTGAGTTTCACCGTTGTGCCTTTTTCATGCCAGAACGGGCGTTTAGGGGATGCGGACATAGAACGACTGAAACTGACTGACTCGTATATAAACGGCACACAGGTATGTAGTTTTATGCATATTTGATTTAACTATATTAATGCAACAAGTGATGAGTGATTTTAAAACAGATGCATTTATATTGTTTGTCTCTGCTACAGTACAGGATGGTGGACCCTGCACATGGCGCTTTAGATGAGAGCTACACACCAGAGGATGATTCCCAGGAAGTACACTCAGTCTTTTCCGATGAGGGAACCACAAGACGGCCAGACACCACTCTCCCTCAGATGAAGAAACCAATTTCTCGCACTGTCTTGCCCTCTGACTCTATGTCAATTGATGGGGGCTTGTCTGTGTCTGGTATGGGTGGTTATAGCGCCACTCTCGACCGTCCTTACAGGCAGGTTGGTGCTGGAGACTACCCAACTGCCACAGTACCCAGAAACTACCACTATGGCCCTGTAGGAGGTTATGATGACTACCGTGGAGGCCCGCCATCAGAAGCATACACTAGTCTGAGCAGAGGCTCACACATGGATGAACGCTACAGGTACAAGACTGCTGTGGTGGCACATTTATTTAATAATTGTTATTAATAGCCTTCATGTTGAAATACCTTTCCCATGTAAGAACACTGAGTATCACACCAGCTTTCCTGGTCAGATCAGGGTTGTTCAGCCTTAAATGGATGAAGTGATTACTGTAGGGATATCTCAAGTATCAATCTGAGTCAATCAGGGCATTTTCTAACTGATCAAAGATCCTACAATCACCCCATAACCTCACCCTGACCACTTACATCAGTGGCATTTATTTTTTTACTACTATCTCTTATTAAGGCAAAGACTAGTACCAGTTTGGGACTTTGTATTGGCAGACACTGAACAGTAAAAAGCTTAACTAGAGGTCTATCCACATCACTGTATCAGTGAGAAAGAGAGATTGCTCTGACTGTTTCTGTCCTCCTTTCCACAGACCAGTCGATGGCTACAGAACTCTGGATTCTGGCTACCGGGCCCCAAGCCGTCAACAACTTGACCCCTATGCAGCACAGCCCCAGGTGAGCCGGGGGATAAGGGCTTTGGGCTCAGCAATGGAGATGCGTTATGGCCACGGTCGTTATGGTCTTGAGGATGACCAGCGCAGCGTGGGATATGATGACTATGGTATGGGGCCTCCACCCATGCATCCTGGAGGCTATGGTACAATGCCACGTCTGGGGCCCGGCCCTGGGGGTGTGGACAGACGAAGACTCAGGTAAAACACAGCAACATTACATCACAATAGTATCTCACACCCGTGTTGTTATTTGGAGAAAACAGTATGCGTATGTTTTAAATACTAAAATAATCTTAATTGTGTCATTAAAATATTACATGAGATCAACTTCGAATTGATAATCTTCATTGACAACATGCAGAAGCTGTGAAGACACTCTTGACGGCGATATGGGTGGAGTCGATCCTTATGCTTGGGGTGTTCCCATGACGATGGAGAGGGGCAGCATGGCCTCTCTGGATAGCACACTGAGGAAGGCTCCAAACTCATGGAGACAGCCCAAACTACCAGAGGTCATCGCCATGTTAAACTACCATCTGGATCCTGTCAAGACCAATGCTGCCGCCTTCCTCCAGCACCTTACATTCAAAAATGACGAGGTAAAACAAATGCTTAATTCAATTTATGCAAAATGATAAAATTTAAAAAATACTTTCATATATAGTTTTATAATTTTGTGTGTTTATGTGTAGATCAAGTCAGAAGTACGTCGCCTGAGAGGTATTCCATCCTTGGTGTCAATGCTGGACCACCCCAGCAAAGAGGTGCATCATGCTGCCTGTGGAGCACTAAAGAACATTTCATATGGACGAGACTCAGACAACAAAATCACCATTAAGAATTGCGATGGAGTACCTGCTCTGGTCCGATTACTGAGGAAAACACATGACCAGGACCTCACTGACACTATCACAGGTCCCACTGATTATTTAATGCTTGTATGGATTATTTTTACTGTGTTTTTGTATGTGCACTTTATTGTAATGCACAATGTTGGAATTTTCTTTGAGTGTTCCAGCAGAATCCCTGTTTTGAACAAGTTTGATCTTTGTCAGTCAAAAGTATATCATCAAACTGGCCATAATTTAATAAATAACGATCTCACTGAATCTGACACTTTCAGAGCAGCATCATGATTCATTCATTGGGTGTATTGTATTACCTTTATGACCAAACTGCATATATATATATATATAATTGTAATGGTAAGTCTTTTTCTAATACTACCCCAGGCACCTTGTGGAATCTCTCATCCCACGACTCTGTAAAGATGGAGATTGTGGACCACGCGCTGCACGCCTTAGCTGATGAGGTGGTCGTTCCCCACTCTGGCTGGGAGCGAGCGAGCAACGGTGGAGAGGAGAGCTGCAAACCCCGCCATCTGGAGTGGGAAACCGCCTTGACCAACACTGCTGGCTGCCTTAGGTATGTAAAGGACCAATGGATGGAAAGAAAAGAATGTTAATGGAGGAGACAGAGAGACTTATTTTGAGACTAAAACATGCAATTATGTGCTTAACTTCTCCTTCTTTCCAACAGGAATGTGAGTTCAGAACGCAGTGAGGCCAGAAGGAAACTAAGAGAATGCACAGGATTGGTGGATGCACTCATGTACATTGTCCAATCACAGATAAACCGCAAAGATGTGGATAATAAGGTGCTAGTATTTTATCTCCTGTCCTTTTACTCTTGACAAAGCAACATATCCTGTGCGTGTCTAACTATCCTCTCCTAATGTTGTTTCTTCATCCTGTAGCTGGTGGAGAACTGTGTTTGCCTCCTGAGGAATCTGTCCTACCAGGTTCACCGTGAAGTCCCCGGCTGTGAACGTTACGCAGAGACTGTACCCATCAATCATGGACCAGCCCCTGCTAGCAAAGGTGGCTGCTTTGGCTCCCGAAAGGGCAAAGGTCAGTGTCTTAGAGATTTGCTGTTGAAAGATAAAAAGCTGCCAGTGGGGTTGAGCTTGTTGATGGTGGAGGCACCTGTCACTGTTTTTCACACTTTACTACTGTTTCCCTCCTTCTCTTCTTCACTCTCTTTCTGCCTTTCTCTTACCTGTCTCCCAAAATTCTTCCCATCCTTCTTCACCTCCTCCTCTCTCTCTCTCTCTCTGCTGTGTTTAGATGAGTGGTTTTCCAAAGGTAAGATTTTTCTCTTGGTGTTTGATGATAGAGTAGGCAGTCATTTCAAAAGTGTTCACACTCATCTTACTAATACATATTAATAACTCACTAGACATTATTTGAATTTATATGCAGGACAATGGGCATGATCACTTTATGTCGAACACTATTGCATGCTCAAAGTGCTTGCTCCCCTGCTTGCATGGTTTTGTATTATTATGTAACTAAAGCTGATGACTGAGGATAATTGAAGGCTCATCTCAACCAGCATCACCTAATCTGTTGTTTCTTCACCCTTATTTTTTCTTTTCCTATTTTCACTTGCAGGAAAGAAGGATGGAGATGATGGAAATGGAGATCAGGTGGATATTCCAAAGAGGACAACACCAGCCAAAGGTAAAGAAGTGTCTCTTGTGTTAAAATATCATGAATTAATACATCCATGGCTGTGGATGGTTTTATTAAACTGTCACAATAAAATAACAAATTCTTGTTTTAGTGTTTTACACTAATTCCTGTAACAATGATTTAAGTTTAGTAATGGCTCTATTTTAAGGCTGTACTTTGACTTAATTTTGACCATATTTTCTAGGTTCTCATTTAATCTGTAAAAAGAATTGTTTAATTTATAGCTATGTAATTAAAGTACATGGCTATTAAAGTATAAATTATTACATTATCAGAAACCAGATGTTTGAAGTGAAATATTAGGTACTGCTGGTTTTTTGTTTGTTTGTTAGTTTGCTTTATTATTATTATTTAGGTTTTCTTTTTAAACTTAGGTTTATTTATTTTGCACAACAAAACACCAAAGCAGAAAAAGAACAAAAACCTTTGCTTGTAACCTTTTGTCTATTCAAAATGCTGAAGATGATGAACTTTGATTTTCCCTTTAGGTTACGAGCTGTTGTTCCAGCCAGAGGTGGTTCGTGTTTACACGTCGCTGCTCAGAGAGAGCAAGAATCCCTCTGTGCTTGAAGCTGCTGCTGGTGCCATCCAGAATCTCTGCGCTGGCCGATGGACTGTTAGTACCGTTTGTACAAAAACTTACATAGTAATGTCATTGGTTCAAGCATTTTGACCGTGAAGGGTATTTAACCTGTAATTAATCAACATTGACAATATCCACAATAATATGCCTCATTGAAATGACATGTATAATAACACTACCATTTCTACCTCCATCTGTTTGTCCTTCAGTATGGTCGATATATCCGGGCCACTGTGCGCCTGGAGAAGGGTCTTCCCATGATGGCAGAACTACTGGCTCATGGTGATGACCGTGTGGTCAGAGCAATGGCTGGAGCCTTGAGGAATCTTTCCATCGACAACCGCAACCGAGAACTTCTTGGTAAGGATGTTCACCTGTAGAAAATTTCTACAATATACAATAATATCACTTAAAGTTCTAAATTTGATTAACCAGTTTATTTTGCTGAGATATGTTATTTACCATTAGTAGGCTTTTTTTTCAAAAGCTGAATTATATTATGTGCTTTCCTCTGTAGGATTGCATGCAGTGCCTCATCTTGTAGCCAACCTGCCTGGAGGCCAGAGTCAGTCTGGGCGTACTCTGTCAGAGGAAACAGTGGTGTCTGTTCTGAGCACACTCACTGAGGTGCTAGGCAACAGCCTGGAGGCAGCAAAGACACTCCGAGCCTCACAAGGCATTGAGAGGCTGGTGCTTATTAATAAGGATGGGTAAGTGTTAGGCTTGTGCATCTCTACCTCAAAAGGGCAGTTCTCTACCTATCTAGTTACATACATGAGCTATGATGCAAGTCAGGGAAGATTTTTAATGTTGTTTGTTTCTACTCGCTTGATGCATGACAGTTCATTTTCTATTACACTTTGCATTCAAAACAGATATTCAATAGAAAGCCAGGTAATCCTATGTACAGTACTGTGCAATAGTCTTTCACCACCAGCTTTATTTTTATATCTGTCAAATTCTGTTGATTGGAATGATGTGAGATAGAGACTTTTTAAGCCATAACATTTCTCCCTTTAACCCACAGCAAACGTTCAGACCGTGAGGTACGGGGGGCGGGCCAGGTTCTGCAACTGGTGTGGGCCCACAAGGAACTCCGTAGACCGCTGGAGAAAGACGGCTGGAAGAAGACAGACTTCATGGTCAACCTCAACCCCAACAGCAGCACCACCAACGGCCCAAGCACCAGAGTGAACGGCATCTATGAAGACAGCACCACGCCACTGCTGTACAGAGGTCTGTGTCAAAGAGATAATGGGTTTTTAATGTGTTCTTATGGCATTTTTCCCGCTGCACAGTTCCAGCACAGCTCGACTCTACTCAGTTTGGTATTGAGCACATGGTTTTCTATTACTCTAGTACGTGGACTGGGTCGTCATAGCATGGCTGTGCGAAACTGCTGTGATGATTGCAGTTCTTTTTGGTATACTGAATCAGTTAATTAAAAGATTACTTAAATACTTCCTGCATGCAAACTCCTTCTGCCACAGTTACTAAACTAAAGTAAATAAAACTAAATTAAGTAACTAAAATACGGGACAAGGGGTTGTGATGTTGCTCACGATTACTGGCTTTCAGCTGTGTTGTCATTAAATACAGCAGACTCCTCTTTTGTTAAATGTTGGAGATTACCACACGTTTTCAGGATTGTTTATCTTAAGCGATCTACAGTTTGGCATTGTTCGGATTCATTCCTGTGTCGGATGTCACACTCATGACTCTTCCAGTGACAATACTCGCTGCCAACCAGTGGCCAAGATGTCACGTTTAGTATTGTCTCAGCCCGCTTGGAACCTTGCTGGAGCAGGTACTAAAAGTGCCAAGGTACTAAGAGTAGAGTTGAGGCATGCCATGCCAAGCCATGCTGGAATTATGTAATGGAAAAGCACCATTTCCTTCATTGATATAGTAACAGGATGAATGTGTATGGAAAGTAAACACGTGTGGAGAGGTTGGGTTTTTGGTTATTTTTTTACATGTCATCCTGTTTTGTTTGTTATAGGAGAGAAGAGGGACATGATTCCACTAAATGACCTTGGCCCTGGTCAGTACATCTATCATTTTCTTTTAATTCAAGACAATTTTCGTGATGACGTGTGTTAATTTTTCTCCTGACTTTTCAGAGGCCTTTTCTACACTGGACCAGAGGGAGAGGAGACACACCCTGGATGACACCACAGACACTTTACCGGTATTAATCAAACATGCACTCATTGACCTGATTGACTGCTCATTTTAACTTCACTAACCACTTAATCTCCTGCACCACGTTGACCAACTCCTGACTTTAACCTTTTACATTCACAGCCTTTTTTTAAAACCTCCACATTTAATGACACTTTTCTCACACTCGCCTCCTCTCCCTCATCTTCTCTCTCTCTCTCTCTTTCTCTGGTTCTCTCTCAGCGAGGGGTGTATGGGGGCAGGAAGGGCTCCCTGCCTCTGTTGGACTCCTACGATGGTTAGGCCTCCCCCTCCCCTCTACTCCCCTCTGCATGTAACAGCATGGTATGTCCAGCTGACCTCTTGTCCCGCATGGACTCATACAGTGACTTTAAACCCTCAGTGAAATCTGGTCTGTCTCTAATTGTGTATTTAAACACTGGTTGAAGTTTATTATACTAATACTTGACTCCATGATAAGCCCATGTGCTGTGTACTTGCAGCTGTTGTGTACTGCAAGGCGTTCTTTATGTGTTGTGGTCCACAGTCTGTCCTTGTAGAAATGAATCGCAGGAGGAAAAAATCTTAAAATCTTCAGATTAATTTAGAAAGTAGTGTTGTCACAATACAAGAACTTTAATTTAGATGTTGCTAATTATAATAAAATATATCACTTTTATAAAGCATCATCAAGGAGCAAAAGTTGCAGTATGTCACCAAAGCCAGTTTGTGGAAGTGGTTTTACACCCACTCTAGTAATGTAGTGCAGTGTTTGATACCATTTCTATGTCATTAAATACTTCAGTGCCCTCTTGTGTGGTGCTGCATGGTATTACAGCAGGATGTGATATAATAATTCATTATCATAATTTCCAACAGTAAGTGTTAGTAGGTGAGATTCCATCAGCCATTGTTAATGCAGACTTAATAAAGTGTGTTCTGTAATGTGCTTTGGTGGTTTGTATGAATCTGGCGAGTTCACAGATTAATCTGACAGTTCACTACCGCATCATTTTAGAGGCTATATTTTTATTGTGTTTGTGCTGCATTCTAATTTATCATGTTTAGATGAAGTATTTGCCAATCATCTCTCTCGCTGTAATAAACAAATGAAGCTTTGCCTAGAAGTATCCTGCTTCTCCTCATTCTATCCTGATGAACGTTTTATCAATTAATTCAAACGCTATTTATGTGTGTGTGTGTGTGTGTGAGAGAGAGAGAGAGAGAGAGAGAGAGAGAGAAAAAGAGAATAAATCTGCTTTGATCCAGGCATGACAAGTTAGGATCATAGCATCTAACATTCGGTGTAATTATTCATTATTATAGACACTTGTGAAGCAGAGTGACACTACAGTTAAAAGTCCCAATGGTGCAAAGTATCGGCACTCCTGTAAAACCTCTCGTCCAATCAAATTAGTCGCTAGAAACTGGTCAGTTAAATATTAGGTAAATTAAAAGTATAAAAAGTATTATCAAGTATAAACCCTGACACAGGTGCACTGAATTATGTCATTACAGTAACTTAATGTTTGTAAACAAGAGATGTTTATGGATTACCATGGATCTCGACCCTCAGTTTAAACTACATTTAATTTAATGGTTGTGCAAATGTATTTTTTTTAACATTGTGCCTGTGCAGCGCGCCATACCTAAGCACAGAGTGAGTCATTGTGTTGCCTCTTTGTTAAGTGTGTAAATGAATAAATTAGAATTATTTGTGCTTATCTTTTGATCATTTCTTTTTCTCTGCTTCTCCAGAAAAACTGATCGTGTGCATCACTCAGACTGGGCTGTCGCTGCCCGACCACTGCTACTGAGGAGAGAAGATCCACATGCACAGTCTCTCTCCCTCCCCTGCCCTTTCCTTTATCGTCCCCTCTCTCCGTCGCTCTGTCACCACGCAGCTGGGATCAGATGATGAGAGTTGGCATCCAAAGAAAGTGGTTGTGTTGCAGCCAATATGTTTGATGCAGCAGAGATTACATACCTGCATTTACAAACTCTTTCAAGTGTAGCAACAAAATATATTCTGTTTTTAAATTATAGTTTTTTTCTGTAAAGGCAATCACCTTTGTTGACAATCATTTAATTCTGGTGTTGTCGTCCTGTTTTCTTTGTTTTTCTTTCGTCAACATTTTTGATAAATTCTCATTTTGGTCAACATGTTGCTGCCAGCACCCATATCCTAATGACAAATTTGTACGTAGGCTTCTATGCTGTGTAATGTATATAAAAAGAAAATGGGATGACTGCATTAGTTTTGGCGCATTAATTTAAATCACCTTTTAAGTGGGATTGCTGGGAGGTTGTGACACGGCGGCAGACTGCCGACATCCTGTAGATTGAGTGTTTATAGAGGAATTATTTTCTCTCAGTTGGGATGAGCTCAGGCACAGACCAGAAATGTCAGGTGTGTGTATATTTGTCATACAGTAAACCTGTGGCTGTGTGTATGTGGGGAAAAATGAATATGGACCTTTTAGAATGAGTGGAATATTGCACGTGTATGCGCACAGACCAGACCCGTAACATGTTGATTATTTCATGTGCTCATGTCGTCTTTTTATGGTGAGCACCTCCAATGTTCGTTGGTTTTATGTACCAACTGCCTCTTCTGTGTGTTCGATTGTTTTTTGTTCTTTTTTGTCCTCCTGTGGAAGAATTTTTTTTTTTTCTTTTTTCGCTGTGAGACTTAACTTTATCCAGAACATCACATCAAAAGTGTTTCTGAAGTATAAAGCTGGGAACATAGACACACACACACAACCACTAAATGTTTAAACATTTTGAACTCCTGTGTCAGAAACCATTCCATCCTGTTC
The DNA here is from genome assembly GCA_016785285.1 of Brachirus orientalis. Classification (NCBI taxonomy): domain Eukaryota; kingdom Metazoa; phylum Chordata; class Actinopteri; order Pleuronectiformes; family Soleidae; genus Brachirus; species Brachirus orientalis. The sequence continues at coordinate 448,158 of JAFBJR010000026.1, forward strand.
CATGAAAGACACACCACACTTCACAGTGGCAAACACATTTCAGGAGGGTTTCTTCTGTGCTGATGCTCTTCTCTTGCAATTTGAATTGTCTACAAAAAAAAAAAAATCACTACATCTTTTTTCATTAAAAACAAAAAATTGTAAGAGGGCTCTTAACTCAGACTGACAGATTTGGGAGAAATACTGATTCATTTAAAAGGTGGTCAAAAGCACATTTTGTCTCATTCTCATTTTTTGTACCTTTTTTGTTTCTGTCTTTTTTTCTGTTTTATTTCTAGATTGTTTTTGAGGAAGCAGTGGGAGGCAGATGTAAGCTGTTTGTTCCACTTTGAGTCCCAGTTTTTACTTCTGACGTGTTTTTAAAGGCAAAAGAGACCAATCATCTTTGTTTTATTTTTTACTCTCCAAACTCATAGTATATTTGTACTGTTGCCTATCCATGTGAAACTAAGATGTACCATTCATACCTGCCTTGGCTCTGAGAACTTGCTTTTTTTCAGTTAAGTATGTAACTGGTAATACTGTTTTTATAAATAAAGATCTTTTCTTAGACCAGATTTGGAAGTGTGTGCTTGATGCGGCTCGACCCTGCATTGTCGATAAACACGTCTAATTAAAGACGGTCAGTCTGTCTAGCTGAGTAATTTCATCCTCTCGCTCTTGGTGAGGCCAATGGCAAAAGCACAAACTTGACACTATGTCAGATACTCGCTCCTGACACTGGTGCTCTCAAATTTGCTGATCCACTAATTATCAGGGTTATTGGTAGAGATCAGAATTTTTCTCTCGACATTTTTTTCTTGATTTCGATGTGCTTCAAACACATACAGATCCCAAACTATGACCAGGTCTTCATAATTTTGACAAACAACTGTATACAAAAGGTATTTATCTGCCCTGAGTGCAGATAAATACAGTTAAAAGTCTGAAGTGTTGACATTCTCAGCTTTGCTGTTGTCTCTGGTTACATACTGAGCCACATGCTGACAGGGAATAGCTGTAGTGTTTGTTTGGCAGTGTGTTTTTCAGGCCTCAGACATGTTGAGGGAACACACACGGGTTGTTTGAGGACATGAAAGTCTGTATTTCCAGTATGCAACACATCTGAAAATCATCCCAGAAGCAGCTGCTGGAGCACAAGAGCCTCAAGTGTGTGTCGGGTGTTAAAGTGTGATATTAGTCAGGCCATGACGTGTATGAGTCGGAACGACCCCCTCTGAGTCTAAAAAGTGTTTTTGAATTTAAGAGACGGAAATTTTAAATGGGACAATCAATTTGAGTAACTTAGATTTTTGACTTTGAGAACTGAACGGGACTTAACTACAGTGTCCAGTTTTTCTTAAACCATCTATAAAGCTGGATACAACATTACTGAACATAAACAAGTAGACCCTCGTAACTGAAAGGTCAAAAAACCACTCTGATAATGTTCACACTTTACAATGTCATAGCTTTTTATGCTTAAACATTTATGTGTAAATATGAGCTGACAGTGTAACTAATGTTATCAATACTATCTTCTTCTGTATATTTAACATAAAAATATGGCTGGTAACATACATATACAGTAGGTGTACAGTGTTAAGGATGATTGGATTATAGGATATAGAGAGTTAAAATGATCACAGGTCTGGTTTGATTTAAGCTGGTGTTTGTGAAAGGGGAATATGAGAGACATGTGGACAAGTGCTCACGCCTGTTTTCGTCACGGAGTGTGTCTAATGTTTATCGCCTGTGAAACTGACACACACATGTACGCTCCCACCCCTCCTTAAATTTGAGACGACCAAACGCAGCAGATTTTCCCTCCCCTCCACGAGTGCTATCATTTGCTGTCATATCTATTTAAGGCTCCCCTGCTGTGCTTCGTTTCCCGTCTGTCTCTTTCTACGGCCTTTAAAAAGAAGCTGCAACTTTAACTCCAGCGGACGAGAAAAGTGTTGGGAGGATAAAACCAAAGAAATCTAGCACATGTGCAGAGAGGAATGTCCACCCTGGGACACCAGCAGGTCTGTTACATGTAAGATAAGGTAGGGAGACCACATGACTGGAACACAGTGTGTGGCCTGTTTCCTTCCCTATGATCCCTGTAGCTGATTTGTGGAGAAAAGTGAGTACAAACAGATCTGTTGCAGAGTTAAAAAACAAACAAACAAACAAACAACCTGCTTTGTTTTGCCTTATAACTCATGGATTCACTCGGTGTCCCTAGTCCGTCCTCTTCAAACTCAGATGACGAGTCCCCCGATCGAACTCCGGTGCCGGACTCCTCCCGCCACACCTCCCACACAGGGAGACAGAATGGGTTTGGCAGCCTGGGCTATGGGCTCAGCTTGGCCTGGCACCACCTGAGGCCCTTCATCCCCTTCTTCCTCATCAGCTTCATGGTGGTGGCTCTCATCTTCCTGATGCAGGCCATCATCTACGGCGGGCCGTTCAAAGACCCACTGTTCTTTGTCAAGTTCAATGAGCGCTGGCCCCGGCCTGCTCCACAGCAACAGGACTCTCCAACGCCGACCAAGGTTTTCAGTCCGCTCTCCTCCTCCCTCAAACACGTCCTCGTAAACCTGTACAGAGACAATGAGACTGTTCAAGGTGTTTGACCAACAAATCCAAATCTGGAGGAAATACCTTTTTCTTTTCTGCATGGATGTGAACAACAAGGACTCTGGTGGGATTACACTGACAACTGACTGAATGTAAATGCAGTGGGTTTCCTCTAGGGCTGTGAACCTGTGTTTGGGTTTGCCATGGTTACATGAAAGACACTTTCCCACCTTATATGAACACACTTTCCATGTGGCTCTACACTTGTTTTTACCTTGACAGGGCTCTGTAAGGACATGTTCACCCACGTTCTGTCTGATGTAAAGTCGGAGTAACTATTACTTATGCTTTCACCAGAAAATGTGTCGGCCTGACTTTCATAGTAAAGCACAATTTTTATTATCATGCTTTGCCTTTATTTCTCTATGTTGCAGTAGAATTCAACCCGTGAGCCTTGTGTAAGGACAAGGATATTGCATGAACCAATACTGAAGCGTTTCCAAAACCCAACTGGCCCCAACTAGGAAATATCTAAAACAGCACAAAAACAAACAATGAAATTATTACATCAGTAATTGTTAACAAGGTTGATGTCATACCTTTATATAAGATCAGATCAGGTCAGTACAGTTAGTTTACACGTGAGACTGAAAAACCAAAGGGGATGGTTCAGTTGTTTCACATACGACGATAGCTCCCACTGATGACATGGCCTCCAGCAGGCACAGAGGGAAGAGCTGATTTTAGCCACTTTCATTAGACCATTAGGCCTTTTGCAGGTGAAAACTAAAGTTTGTAAACTCCTCACTCTCATTAGGTCACAGGGGAAACGGGAGCTGCTGGTCCTCTGCTGAACTAACCTCCCCTATTCCTTTAAAAACGTAAGAAACAATCACGTTAACGTAATCTCTGTTGTCTGCTGTGACATTGGAACAGACTCAAAATCCAGTTGGTTCAAAATTCTGTTTGCAGACATTAATTTGACATAAATTCATGCAGGTAACTTCTCTGGACCCAGACTGGTTGTGTCTTATTCTTATATCTGTTGCTCCAGTTCATTGCCGTCTATACAGGCACATTTTGAAATATGTAATTACACCATGTGTTTATAGCATCATGTCACTGGCATCATATCTGGGTGACACAGGGTTGAGAGGAATACAAGTAGCAGCACAAGACAATGTAGACATGGATCAAAAAAAATCCGAGGTCAGACATTAAAATTGTTTATCCAAATAAAAGTTTAGTTTTTCGGGGGAAAGAAAAATCAACAATACACTAAACGTGTTCTAATGAAGAATGATGTTTTTGTTGTTTTCCTGGTGTGTTCTGTTTCCTCCACAGTGTCAGTCTGCTCTGTGGGGACACTCCTGCCCCCTGGTGGCGCCAAGACCAAACCACCGCGGAGCGTTGCCGCTGATGACCACGTTGACCCTTGGATGACCTCACAAAAATGGACAGAAAAAACAGCCGAAAACCAAAACAACCCATCGCTCGTTGACTCCACGTTCAACTGTATATGCATATATGTATAATTGAACAGGAATCAGCCCTGCCGTTGGAGCGGATGTAGCGGGAACTTTCCAACGGTGAGTGACGCCGGTGTCTGCCCGCGTTTGTCACACTGTGAGTGGGAGACACGTGTGGTCAGACAGGATAATGTGATGTCCGTCCGTGACATTTTAACGGACATTCCAACTCCTTCCTGACCCGCTGCTCGTTGTGGCTCCGCGGCGAACAGTTAGCCGTCTGCTAACTGTCCGTAGAGATGCTAACACACACACACACACACACACAGGTGTGCAGCTGTGTACACCATTACAGCGGCTGCACACCTGTGTGTGTGTGTGTGTGTGTTTACCTACTATTTGTCATGTTGTGGGGACCTTAACATGATTCCACGGTCACATTATGGGGACTTATCTTCCTTATGGGGACAAAAATCAAATCCCCCTAACGTAAATAACTATAGTTTACGGTGGAGACATGTTTTAAAGTTAGGCTGAGGTTAAGGTTAGGGTCAAAGTCAGGGTTAAGGCACTAGTAATTATGGTTAAGGTTAGAGTAAGTCCACAGGAAATGAATTTAAGTCAATGCAACGTCCTCTGACGTCACTGTGTCAAATTTAGTTTATCAGATATATTTGTTTTAGGAGCAGTCAACAAAAATGCGTTAAGATTAATCGATAAATTATCGATAAATATATAAATTAATAATTTCTAAATGAATCGTCACGGCAAGTTTATTTGTAAAGAACTATCCATACACAGGACTCAAAGTGCTTTACAAAGGCATAGAAATACATTAAAAAAAATCACACAATAAAAGCAACACATTAAAATTACATTAAACTCAGCATTAAAATTAAAATAGACATTAAAATCATAAGTGATGAAAGAGATATTTGCCAGAGAAAGTGCATTTAAAATACCAGTATGAATTGATAACTAAGATGATTATTTAAAATTTGTAAAAAAAAAAGCTGCAGTAAACAATGTTTTCAGGCCTGATTTAAATGAAGTGACAGTCTGACCTCTGACCTCAGGTATTCAGGAGGTTTGTTCCACAGGTGAGGAGCAGAATAACTGAATTCTGCTTCACTTTGTTTGGTTCAGCTTCTGGGAACACACAGTAAACCTGTCCCCGATGATCTTAAGGCTCTGGATTCTTTGTAGGGAATTAATAAGTCTAGGATGTATTTTGGTCCAAGACCATCCAGTGCTTTGATTTTGAATTCTATCCTTTGACTCATGGGAAGTCAGTGTACTGATCTGAGGACCGGTGTTATGTGGTCCAGTTTCCTGGTATTAGTCAGGATTCAACTATTTTGATAATTGATTAATTGTTTTTAATGATTTATTTTTAATATTCAAGACAAGTTTTGTGATTTTTCAGCTTCTTAAATTTGAATATTTTCTGGGTTTCTTTGCTCCATATGATTTGTGGACACAACAAGTAATGTGAGAGCATCATACCCAGGTTTGGGGAAAAGTGATCAACATTTTTAAACATTTTCTAACATTTTACGGACCAATTGAGTACTTCATTAATCGAGAAAATAATCCATAGACTAATCGATTAATAAACTATAAATCGTTAGTTGCAGCCATTAAACACATTAAGCTCAACAGGAGAAAAGATCACTTGTATCAGATTTAGGGCAGCTGAACATAAAATATGAGGTGCACGCACACACATTCACAAATATGAGGGCATGCAACACACAAACAGTATAAGATGTAGCATAAGATGTGACATATTTAAAATACATAATTAGTATTAGTCTTAGTAGTATCCATAATTACAAAAACAGCTGCAAAGTGTCAAATTGATGCTGAGAAGATTAAACTCTTTGTGCTGAAGCAGAAAGGCATTAAAGGATGCTATAATCTCCTCCAGGAGCTCTGCTCATTGGCTCAGAGCTGAACGATGCTGCGCTGTGAGACTGACTGTTGCTCCATGTCATTTAATAAAATATCTACAATCATGTATTTTATGTGTGTGTAGCCATGGCTGCAAACAAAAATGTGACATTGTTAGTCTTTAGGTCCAACATGATTTCTTTGTCACATTTGACATTTTCTCCTCCTCCGTGCTCGTCCTCTGAAGTGGATGGGGAAATGTGGTGCTACCAAAAACCGGGGTTCGAGGCCCTCCTCCTTGCTGAGCTGCAGAGACAGCAACAGCGCAGCCAGTTCTGTGACACTCTGCTCAAGGCAGACGGTAAGTGTGCACTTTTAGAACATGTGAATGATGCACACTCAGGCTCCATGTGCTTGTGTGAAACATTATCATGTCTGTCATGTGTCCTCTCCTTCAGGTGTCTCTGTGCCTGCACATAGTTGTGTTCTCTCAGCTATTAGTCCCCATGTGTCCACCACTTTGTCTTCTATGCCAGCGCCCCCTGCAGGACAGAGCCGTCTCCTGGAGTTTCATGCTCTTGGGGCCTGCACGCTGCTCCACATGGTCAGACTGCTGTATTCCGGAGAAATGGCTGGGGAAGGAGAACAGGAGAAGAAAGAGGCTATTTCTGCTGCAGCCAATCTGGGCATCCACGGGCTGGTGGAGGTCACAAAAAGAGACCATGGAAGCAGAATTGAAGGAGGAGGAAGCCATCCTGTGGAGGTGGGAGTTCAGACAGAACCACCGATTGCGGAGAATGAGGGGAGGCAGAGCACACAGACAGAGGAGCTGCAGGTGAACAAGGCTTCTATTGATCACTCCGCAGCTTCCTTTGAAACCACTGACATGGCTGCCCTCCAGAATGTGGTACAGATGGACTACCAAGTTGTTCACTCTGAAATTCCATATATTCCCATATCCCTTGTCTACCCAGCTGAAAACCACATCAGCCAACCTTCCTCTGCTCCTGAAGCATCAATGCAAAACTCCACAGCAGCTAGAGAAACATCTGTTGCCATTATGTCACAGCCGTACACCACTGTCCCTCCACCTGTCCAGAACTTCTCCACCCTGTGTGTCACTGATCCAAAGAGCTGGTGGGTTGCTCCTCAAGCAGCAGCCAGAGATGTCACAGAAGGTGAAGAATTTGAGCAGTTCCAAGGCAACATACCAGGTTTCATCAACTACTTCCTGAACCCAGATAAAGAGGAACCCTCTTGCAGAAGGCGAGCAGGGCGAAGGCCAAGGGTAAGAGCGAGTAGTTCCAGGAGAGCCGGGACAGGTGAGAGACGAACGAGGAGACCACGAGCAACAACAGGAGGAAGGGGGAGAGGAGGGTTAATGCAGACGGTGGATGTACAGGATGTGGGGGTGAGCAGGCTGCAGAAGCGTTTCTTGCAGAGGTGGGGGAGTAGAGCATCCAGGACTGGTCAAGGTGGAGGAGCTGTCGGCAGGAAGTTAGACTTGAAGTCACGAGCAATTCTGAAGAAGTTCGAAAGCAGCCAGAAGAGAAGGAGGCGCGGCAAAATGTGTGAGTTGAGCGAAAGTGGAATAGTGTTGCCACATAACAGAGCAGCAAACAGGAGGAGCTTGACACAGCAGTTCAAACAGGTGAGGGCTGTTACGTTCAGTATTCTGTTTTAGAACAGGACTTGGTAGTTAGAGAATATTTCATACTTCTCTTTTACTGTCCCAGATAAGAAATTTGGATTGCAGTCAGGACCTCAGGGATGAGAGGACCTGCTGAGTGATTTTTGAATAGGCTAAATTTATAAACTCAGGGTATAATTATTATATAACAATTTAATTTCAAATATTTTGTATTGATACACGTTCCTTCTCTGTTATAGGTCAGTGCAGCAGTTGCAGGCCCTCAAAGGGCAGAGGCCAAAACAGCAACCTTCCCTTTCACACCCATGCAAATATACCGCACTGATACTTTATCCAGCGCTTCCCTCCAACCTCCTCTGTGTCCTACGCTGCTGTCACCTGCAGCCCACCACATACCCCCAGCATCATCCCTCCTCCACACCACCCGCCTCCCTTCTCCGGCCTCACTACCCCACGTAGACCAGCCAGAGCAAATTGATCGTCTTTTGGAGGAAGTGATGATGGGACTTGACATTTTACCAAAAAACAACAGTGGTGCTCCTCAGTGTCATCCTCCAACCACAAGCAGCAGTTGCACATATGCCTCCTCTGGGACTGATATCTCCCAAAACAAACAAGATGGCTGTTCCACTGTTGTAGCAAGTGGAGCCAAGGGTTCCACTTCTGCACAAGGTGAGGTGCCTGTTCTGCAGCAGCAGGGGGAGGGACAGCTGAACGTGATGCTGGACCATTTCCTCCAGTCCTTTGAGCAACATGTAGACAGCTGTTGTGCCAGGGAAGCACAAGAGATGGAAGATGAGAGCCCCATAGAGCCGAGCAGGACTTCCTCTGTCCCGAAAAGACACAGGAAATCCAAGGCCCAGACCCAACCCTTTCAATCTACTCTTCCACAGAAGAAGCGCTCACTCTGTCAAACATCTGTACTGCAACAGAGCAATGAAGTTGAAACACCATCAGTCCACTCACAGCCCCTGGAGGCCTCGACTGAGAAATCACAAGAGCCAGTCAAACGTGTTTACAAGAGAAAAAAAAAACATTATATGTTCTCATTAGAGAAAAAAAGGATGAAGGTAAAGAAGCCAACAACACCAAGTGGCTCAAAGACCAACATGCTTCACGACCTAGGAGACAAACGGCTCCAGCAGTTGCCTGTCGTGAGACTGGATCGGACTTGCTCAATGTCTGTCACAGCCACACTGCAGGTGACACCCTTTTCCAACCACTCTCCACCGATGCTTCTGATCAACAATGTGGCATGTTTTAAACATACCGTATGTCATTTCTGCCTCTAGATTCCTATGAAAACAATCTTAAAATAGCTATTTCAATGACGTTGGGGAGCAGCGAGTGATCACCCTTTCTGTTTGCGCTTTATGGGCTCAGTCTCGGTGGCAGAACACACAGCCAATGGCAATGAGTTGCTAGTGTTCGAGTCCATAAAATGAAAAGCACGTGATGACACACTGGTTAACCTGTAATACAAAATATTTCTTTCCTCACTCTGATAATTCACAAGGGTGGGCCAAGTGGGAAGGGAACTTGGCTTGGACCAAGCCTCCACCAGATCAAGGGCTGGGGAACCCCCAAGCAAGGCACTTAATCTCCATTGCTCATTGTCAATGGGACGCTCTAAATCAATCTCAGTGGGTTGCATCAGGAAGGGCATGCGGTGTAAAAATCCATCAAATCATGTGTGCAGATCATCCGCTGTGGTGGCCCCTGAAAAAAAATACGGGTTTGCTGTGGAATTATAGTTATAGTAAAAATTGGTAAAGCAGATGATGTCAATTCAAAGGCAACCAAAATTAAATTGTCCATTATCTTACATGGAAGCATGGGTTTTTATGGACTTAAGCATTTTGGCTAATATAATTACTCAACCAAAAAAATATATAACATTAGTCTCATAATCTTTATATTAAAATGTAAATCGTTAATCTTTAAAGCTGTATTGCGTAAGTTAGTTATTCACACAGTTCTGATTAAGCCTGTCATGCTGTGTTTTGCACTATTTTGAATCTGGTGTTGCACGGCAACATTCCCATGCTGCACACAGGAAGTGATTTGCTTTGCAACTAAGATGACAGGAAATACATCCAAATGTTTATCCTCTCTACTTTAACGGAAGGATGAGAACTTAAAGATATGAATTATTTCTATCAATTGTGTTTTTCTCAAATCATCATAAAAGAGAACAAACATTTAACAATTTGCGATTTGTCAATTGCATAGTTTCAAATAGCAATTTTCGATCAGAAAATGATGAGCAGTCCTAACACTGCTGCTAAGAAACGGGATATTCAGTACTTGTAATGTTTACGGTGGTGGCAGAAGCTCGACACTGGAACTTTAGACAAGGTGACAGCTGGTGTTTATATGAGGGTTAAAGTGGACATTTGATTGTGTGTTTTCAGTCGCCTTCAGAAGGAACTTGTTCTTCATCAGAAAAATCCCCTTGTTGTGGCAGTCTGTCTGTGAAGAAACACAGACAGAGTAAGTCTTTGTGGCCCACAAAGACTTACCCACTCAGGAGCTGGTTCAGGAATGCACAAATCATGGTGAGTACCAACCTGACAATTTCTATATTTCATATCAGAAATGTGTGTGGATTTAGCCACAGCGGTTTTTTTTTTACTACTGTCTTTAGTTGAGTTTTATGGTTGTGTTATGTTGAGGCTTCTTCAGTTCTGACCAAGCCTTGTTTCCCCTCTACGATAAGAGGTAAAACATCTTCAAACTTTACTCAAGCAAGTCCAGTTTCCTACAGCTCACTACTGAAGATACAATTTGAGCAGTTATTATATTTTAGACAAACATTCATGGTCTCCTTGTTCACATTTTGCAAACTAAAGTTCAGACATTTCCTGCAAACACGGCTAATATTGCAGTATACAGTGCTGTGCTTTATTATCTATTTTCCTCTAAATTGGAACCTAATTAACCAAAAAAACATCATGTTCTTTTGAAGACTACCTGAAACAATTATGATTAACATGTGGAAAAATGTCTATTAACATATTAAAGTAAGAAAAAGGCCCCTTTTTTCCTTGTTGACAATTTAAATGAAGTTCTTTTTTAAACTAGTGGATTTGCCCCCTGGTGGCTATTTAATATATTCTCTGTTCCTGTTTAGCTTCTCATTTCATTTCCTTAACTTGTGTTACAGGAGAGTCTGCCCCTTCTTCATGAGCCACTTGAAATCAAACAACCACACTCAGCAGGTCCAACAGATTCCGGGCAACTTCTCAGCTCACCTGACATTGAGAGTTCACTACCATCAATTCACCCCCAGCCTGAATTGACCTGTGAAACAAATGATAAAAATAAGGAAAATCAAACGAGATGCGAGTTTGATTTGACTGGCGAGCCACAGGAAGAGGCAGAGGTAGCTAGAATGAGGACGAGAGTTGAGTCAGAGGAGACAAGCAACAGTACAGCTGGGGCCAAAAGGGTTTGCTCCATGATAATGTCAAAGTTCCCCTCTGACACATGTGTTCAGAGCTGTGATTGTGTTTCTGAACAAGATATGGAAGCAGAGGAAGTGATTGATGTGGAAACAGTTTCAGTGACCAGCACAGGAGGCTTTTTAAAAGATGAAGGACAAGATGAGAAAACAGTGAAGATAGAGATTAGCCCCAAAGAAATTGAGGAAAGTTCGACGGGCGAAGAGACGGAGAGCAGTGGTGATGAGATAATTGACGTGGATGGAGACACTGGTGGGCAGACTGACCTGGAGAAATACGCAGATGCCTGGCGAGAACAGGCAGAAAAAGGCCGCCGCCAGAACAGAATCATACCACAATGTGTTGCACCTGCTTCACAACCACCTAAAGATGGCAGTGTGGGGTCTACAGGGAGCTGGGAAAATGAGGACATTGATGTGATTGGAGCTTCCAGCCCCCTTCCTCGTCCTGAACAGGCGATCATTAGCTGGATGGAGACCTCAGGAGGTGACGATGAAAGCCATGATGTAGACATTGTTTGAGATAAGAAAGGAGATCACGCTTCATCTATGGCCTGCGCTGCTGTGAATTGAAAGTGAGGTCATGGTGACTGTGGTGTTTTCACATCAGCAGCGTCAGTGACATCAAACTCAATACAAATGGACTGAGATGTCATTTTCTTTGTTACACATCTGCTCCAATTTGCCATTTCAGTCATTACTTGAAATATATTTGTTTCATTTAACTGCGAGTTTTAGGAGCAGGTGAAAAAAAATGAATAATGTCAGTGATTGTTTCATCACTAATGTTTACCTTTAATTATTTTTGTTTGTTTGTATGACAGTCGTACGAGGGATTTTAGTTCTGTTCCACAAATGTTTGGGATAAGGAATTGCTGTGAGCAACTGAAATGAATAAGAAAAGAAATTGCACAACTGTGCATGAAAAACTGTTCAACCAAAGACAAGATTTACAGCGGCATGTGCCCTGATTCTGACTGGTCTTTACTTTGTTGATTTTTAGTCATTGATTTTATTGAAAAAGTTAGAGGGTTGTTGCATCTGGGTTTAGTTGTTTGTTACTGTTCAACAAATCTGTTCAGAAAACTTAGTTGTAACTGTTAAATGTTGAAAACACTTTAAAAGAGATGCGCGCCCTTGTTTTATTATCAATAATGTAGTAAAGGTTTTGTCTTTTTTCCCTTGTGTGATGTTATGTTTTTCCTTAAATGCTGCACACATTTAAAATGAGTGAAGATATTCTGTGCATTTATATTATTTATGTCTCTTCTCATGTGTGCATTCAGTTCTCATGCCCACCAGACTAAACAATGCTAACATCTTCTTTGCTGAATTCTTTACCACCATTTTTAGAATGCTCTCTGCCTAATTAGGCACATTAAATGAACTTGTCAGGTGCATTTTTTAATTCAGATACTCATATGGTCATAGATTTGAGAAAGATTTATGACAATTTCAGTGTAATGCAGAAGTGATGGATATCAAACCAGGTGCATGAACTCAATATTCACCTTTTCAAACCTACAGGTGGTTACAGGAGTTTCAATGCTGCAAAAGAGAAGAGAAGGGAGAAAAGTAGACATTGCTCTTGATTCAGGTATTTGTGTTTTCTAGACTATCCGTGCACTCTCATACACCAACAACAACAACAACACGTGAAGTGGAAATTAGTTTATTAGATATCTTGTGAGTCATCCTCCTACACACGGCAACAAAACACATCTGGGCTGCACCACAGTGCAGTCCGCTGTGGAGCTGCAGAGAGAGGGGGAGCAGGATCATTCATCTCCCCTCTGTTTGCATCCAGCCTGTGGAGGAAACGCTCTGCTCTGCCGCCCATCTCAGGTGACAGTGCAGTGTAGGTGTGAGTGTGTAGAAATGTATAAACCAAGTAAAAAGACACAGTGAGTGTCAGTTATGTCAGTGTGTGTCTGTGTGTCTCTCCCTGTGCTCTAACAGTGTGATACTGTCTCTTATCACAATTTGGCAGCGGCTGTGAATCGAGAGGTGTTGACTAAGGTTGGGGCGGATTTTGTGGCTCAAGTCAAGAGGAAAGAAAGGATTTAAGAACGGGAGAAAAAGAGGAGAGGATTGTGAGTAAAGGGAGGTGGGGTTGAGGGGAGACGCTGTCCCTGGGCCATGGTCTCAGCCTGTCCTCTTCTCAGTGCTGGATGCGCCTGATGGACTGGATTTGGGGGGTCTGACAGTGTGAACCCCAGTTCCTCCAGTGCTGGTAGTCTCCACTGTGTCTCTCACACTCCATGATGTACTGCTGCCCCCTGTAGCCAGGATACTGGTAGCACACAAAGCTGTGGGGTGGAAGGAGAAGGCGGTGGCTGTTAGTGGGACTAGTTTTGTGTTACGTGCAGAGCTTTCAGCTGGTATATGGACATCACAACCAATACAAACCAGATCAGGATGATGACCAGACATGAATTTGAGTTTGTTGGTTGAATTAGGTGATGGTTAATGGTCAGTTTGAATTTAGGTCAGATGTGACAGAAGTTGGGCTGAGTCAAGCTGAGCAGCAAAAACCTGTAGGAACCAAGCCTGCTGCATTTTGTTTTATAATTTCTTTCCTGTAAACATCAAACTTTTTTATTATAAATCATAAAGGAATTTATATTACTCTAAAGTACCACACCAAAATAAGGGTCAGCAGCAGAATGGATGTTAAAACCCCTGCGACTGTTGAATTAAGCTCCAATTTATTTGAGATGATAACCAGATTATTGTGTTTACATTTGCAAGTAAGAATCCCACTGTTAGTGAAAACAGCAAATCCCCACAGAGAAACTTTTAATAACTCACGCGCCGCACTGCACGTGCATGGAGCCAACTTCAGGCATCATCCAGCCCATGGCCTGCAGAGACGGGTAGTCGTCGCAGATCTCCACATTGCGGCCCAAGAAGTTCTCCTTCTCAAAGATGATCATGCGACTGCTCTGGTGGGACTGTATGAGAGACAGACGTGTTGGTTTGCTGGTTTGGTTTTTTCTTTTAGGTCACATAACACTCGATTGTCACTTGAACACTGGGGATGCACTCACAGCGCAGTAGACGGGGCGCAGAGACATGAGGCGCTCCACATGGTAGGAGAGGGAACCACTGTAAGCGTCCCAGTGAGGGTACTCTCCTCTCTCCAGGATGAACTGCTGGCCCTGGAAGTCATGGTGCTCAAAACCAACCCAGCTTCAGAGAGAAAGACAGAGAGCCATCACTTTGCTGCAAAGCAATTTAAAGCTGCTTCTCCCTGTTATCTAACCTAGACCTTTTTTTCTTTTTACCAGGCTTATGCTACATTGATGTGCAGCTCTGTTTCCATGAGACATATCTCACTTGTCTGTGTATCCAACATGACTCTGATTTAAACTTCTAGCCCAGCCCCAGACTTACGCTCCACTCTCCACCCTGATGGAGCGGATGTTGTCCAGTCCACACTCCTGAATGTTGCAGCACTCGGAGGTGAACTCCAGACACTTGCCCTGGAAATGCTCCTGCTCAAACACAGTCACCTGAAGGGACAGAGCGAGGGAGGAGCAGGGACATTTATCCACAGTGAGCTGCAAACACAGCCTCTTTAACTGCGTGTATCAGGCAGAAGACAAATGCAGAGCGTGCTGATGTGTTTACCTTGAAGAACGGGGCCATGCCCATTCCTGAGTTGACCAGTGGCTGCATCATTGGGGACCTTGTAGTTCTGTACATCTTAACTCCTGAGGAAGGACATGAGGACAGAGAGAAGGAGGAAGTGAAGGAAAATTCACAGCATTAGTTCATAGTCTGTTAAGTACATTGGTTTAATTTTATTTAAGCATGATGGTGCCCAATAAATCAAGTTGACCTTTTAATCAATAAAGTAAATACATTGAGAAAGCACCCAGTTTCCAAAAAATAAAATCATTTCCATTGATAAGTTCAATTTTGTAAAGATTAGACAAATTTGATTTTTAAATCAAATTTGAAAGCAGTGATGCTAAAATTTAAATTAGTGACACATTTTATCATATTCCTGCTTTCTTTAAGGTTTTTCTTTAAGGTTTTTCAAGTGTCAGATCTGGATATTGATCCAGTCTTTGACCAAAACTACACAGTAATATAGACCTTTATGAGGTACAACACGATGTTTGTTCAAAACAATACTGAACATTTTAACAGTAATTTGCAAAACCTCCCCTACGTCTATGAAATAGATGATGGAATGGTCAGTTGTGGTCAGACGTGGTCATTTATGGTCAGACGTGGTCAGGTGTGGTCAGGCGTGGTCATTTGTGGTCATTTGTGGTCAGTTGTGGTCAGACGTGGTCAGTTGTGGTCAGACGTGGTCATTTGTGGTCAGACGTGGTCAGTTGTGGTCATTTATGGTCAGACGTGGTCAGTTGTGGTCAGACGTGGTCAGTTGTGGTCAGATGTGGTCAGTTGTGGTCAGACGTGGTCAGTTGTGGTCAGTTGTGGTCAGGTGTGGTCAGTTGTGGTCAGACATGGTCAGTTGTGGTCAGGTGTGGTCAGTTGTGGTCAGACATGGTCAGCCGTGGTCAGTTGTGGTCAGACATGGTCAGTTGTGGTCAGGTGTGGTCAGCCGTGGTCAGTTGTGGTCAGACGTGGTCAGTTGTGGTCAGACGTGGTCAGACGTGGTCAGTTGTGGTCAGTTGTGGTCAGACGTGGTCAGTTGTGGTCAGATGTGGTCAGTTGTGGTCAGGTGTGGTCAGTTGTGGTCAGACGTGGTCAGTTGTGGTCAGTTGTGGTCAGACGTGGTCAGTTGTGGTCAGTTGTGGTCAGTTGTGGTCAGACGTGGTCAGTTGTGGTCAGATGTGGTCAGTTGTGGTCAGACGTGGTCAGTTGTGGTCAGTTGTGGTCAGACGTGGTCAGTTGTGGTCAGACGTGGTCAGTTGTGGTCAGGTGTGGCAGTCTGCAGTGCTGTGCAGATGGTTCAGTAAGTGCTTTAGTTTTTCGGAGTGTGTGAGTGTGACCTTACCTATAGAATGGCACTTTACTGGAAGAGCTCGGGAGCGATACGCACCTAACGCCTGCCTCGCGTGGAGCTTTGACAGAACCTGGCGCCTCAGTTTTATACGGGCGCCGAGGGAGCGCGCCTAGAAGCGCGCGTCCGCGGCTGTGTCCATAACGCAGAGCGACGGGGGGGGGAGCGCGCTCAGGATGCAGCCGAGTGCGCACGGGCTTCTGTTCTGTTGACCTGCTGTTGTCCTGCAGCAGCAACCAGCTCAGCAGATCTACAGTGAAGAGACAAAGGCGCTCCGGCATGTTCCGACCCCGGTCAGCAGTCCGGCGCAGGCCCCGGCACAAAGGGCCCGGATCGGCGTGAAGAATGTCGAGATTAACGGAGGAGCAGAGGCGACGCAGGGTGGATGGATGTTTAGAGATGATGAAGGGAAGAGTTTTTTTTTTCTCGTGCCGTTCATAGTTTCACCAAACGCTGTTGCTCTAAACAAGAAGCACTCTTATTTCAGTTTATTATGATCACTATAATTATTATCATTCATTTACCGGCCGCTCCAAATCTTTATGGGGCCCTAAACTGAATTTAATTTGGGGGCCCCCCTTCCAACACTAGGGGGAAAGGAGCATTCATCAACTTCAGTCCTTATGGAGTCAATCATTTTATTCTGATTTGCTGAATGTTACTCCATATGATATTTTTCAAAACATTTCTTCTGAACAAGAGCATACAGAAAGCACAGACCTCCGCCGAGGCTTTAACAGTTTGTCACCTGCATTTTACATACTGGCACCTGAAATGTTTACATTTTGATCCACTGGATCCAGAAGACTTTCTGGACTGTTTATAGCTACTACTACCTTAAATAAGCATGACAAAATGTATCCTGATCTGTTAAGATGTCACTGAGATGTACACATCTGAACACGTTAAATGGGATTCCCCAGATTAAATTTAGTCTTATAGTCAAGTGTCCAATCCTGCATACACATACCAGATTTTCCAACAGTTTTGACAGGTATATGATTTTTACTGTTTTGTTCATCATCCTGACATCATCACTGGGTGTATTCCTGCCAATCGTTAATGAATATACTTAGATGATCACAAAAAAAAAAAAAATCAGATTGATCATTCAAAAACTGTAGACAGGATGTTGATAACAGAAGTAATAGTCATAAAACCGCACCGATGAAAACATAACATCCTTGGTGGAGGTCATAACATGAAACTAGAGGTTTGAAGCCTCACATTTCCAAAGCAACATTCCACTAATTCATGTCACTTTATAGCCAAGTCCCTCTAAATGTACTGATTTATACAAGAAAGAAGTGGTTTATTATGGTGTCAGAGAATTAGGCAGTAATTATAAACTTAAATGTATGCTGGTTTTAGGTACATGTACTACTTTTAAAACATAATTTCAGGAATTTGAACTTGCACTTCATTAGATGTTCCTAACTGGACATCAGTCTTTGCTCCAGCTTCTGTCCGTCCTCCTCTGTCCATCCCCTCTGTCCGTCCCTCTCTGATGATGTAGGGTTTCTTTTGTCTCTTGCCTCTGACCTCAGCAGGTTTGTTTTTCTCCCCATAATCCCTCTCCTGTGGGCGCCAGCGTATAAAACGGAGGGGCTCAGTCTGAGCCACACACACTCTGAGTGAGGCTCGGCGCAGGCATCACATACACAGACCGGTAAGGTTCACACTCACACAATGTTCACCTGCTGGTGTGTGGAGCTACAAAGAGAGACAGGAAATACATCTGACTCTCATGTTTTACTTTTTTACTCTCCAGCATTTCCATTTCAGTTTCTTGATTTGTCACATTAGGATTGATCCCTCTCTCATTGTGTTTTTCTTTTTCACTCTTTTCATCCAGTAATCATGTCCAGTGGAGATAAGTCCAAGACCTCTTCCCAGACTGATGGAAAGGCTGCTCAGAGCAAGAAGTCTGAGATGGGAATGATGTCCTACAAGGTGAGTGGCTCTCACATGGGACTTCTGCTTTGCGCACACATAAAAATTTTTTGTTGCACAGATATGGTCATGTGTGAACATCTGTCTCCTCCAGATGTACGTGTTCGACCAGGAGAACTTCCAGGGTCGTATGATCGAGATCAGCAACGAGTGCATGAACGTGTGTGAGATGGGCATGGACCGCGTGCGTTCCCTCCGTGTTGAGTGTGGACCGTAAGTATCTTAATAAACATGAATTTATTTTGACATTTCAGATTGATGCTTTGATGGATATTTCCTATAATCTTGTGTCTTCGGCAGCTTTGTGGGCTTTGAGCAGATGAATTTCTGTGGTGAGATGTACATCCTGGAGAAGGGAGAGTATCCTCGCTGGGACTCCTGGAGCAACTGCCAGAAGAATGACTACCTGCTGTCATTCAGGCCTGTCAGAATGGTAAAAAAAAGAAGCAAATTTTCATCAATTTCTTTCATCCATCTCAGATTTATTTCTATCTCTTTCACTCTCTATGCTTCTCTAACCTCATTTTTCACAACATGTTTCTCTCCCAGGACCCCGAGAAGCACAAGATCTGCCTGTACGAGGTGGGAGAGTTCAAGGGCCGCAAGATGGAGATCATGGATGATGACGTTCCCAGTCTGTTCTCTTATGGTTTCACTGATAGAGTTGGCAGCATCATTGTCAGCTGTGGAACGTGAGTGTCTATTGCTGTCATCTATAAAGATATGGCAGATTCACATGATACATGATTTGGTGACATAAAATAAATCCCACACTGACACCTCCTCCTCCTCCTCCTCCTCCTCCTCTTGTCTCAGCTGGGTGGGGTACCAGTTTCCTGGATACCGTGGCAGCCAGTACCTGCTGGAGAAGGGCGACTACAGGCACTTCAACGAGTACGGTGCCCGCTATCCTCAGTTCCAGTCCGTGAGGCGTATCCGTGACATGCAGTGGCACCAACAGGGCTGCTACACCATGGCCAACAAGTGAAGTTCAGGGAAGGAGAGAAAGAGAAAGAGCAGTGGTGAGGGAGCGGGGCAGAGGAAGAAGGAGAGGCAGAGAGTTGTCTGAGGCCTTTACCTCACTACCTTAAATGGTCTATGATGAAGGGGAGGGGCCAGGACCTAGATCTGCTCCTGATCAGAGAGAAAAGTGCAGTGGAAGGATCAGCTGGACCAGAAAACCCACCAGACCATCCTCCATCCCTCTCTGTCTCTACTTTTCTCTTTCTCTGCTGTGAGCTGAGCTGTACATTCCTCCCCTTCTCCATTTTCAGTTCCTAACTTCATTCCCCTTCACTGTCCTCTGAGACACCAACGAAGAAAAACAACACCTCTTGCTGTTTTACATACATGATTCTTGGTGTGATGCACCATGGGAAATTGAATCCCTCGAGCCCTCAAATCCCTTGTACATCCTCTCTGCTGTACAGAATCCTGGCCAAGTTTTCAATAAAAATTTTAATCTTGATTTCAAAGTTGTTTTTTGTTGTAACTTATTATCTAGAAAACCACAACACCAGAATGAAAATGTCAATGGTAAAACTCGATAAATTAAAATATGTGAAATAAAAATCTGTGATTGAATCATTTTTCTCTTCCATTTGGACAATATATATGATTCCATGCTTCAACATTTTCAGGAAATACTGTGAACAAATTATTTAAGTGTTATTATTTAAGTTTAGTTTCAAATCAATGTGTTGCTTCAAATCAATGATACAGTATATTTATGCAGAATGAGGTTTAATATGTTTCACGTTGTTAGCTAAAAATATGTTTTCATTAATTTCAGATCTGTGATGCTGATCATGTGACATACAGTAGTTACTTTGCAGGAAATCAACAGGTTTTATGTTGATTTTCACTCTTTATGTTTAAACTGAATTTGGAAAGGTGATACAGGCTCATTCACCGAGACTCGAGATTACCTCACATCTAAAATGAATGAATTTTATAACTGAATACATCAGAACATTTTGGGATATACAGTGCATTAGTTTGCTGCCCTCATTACTGGGTCAGATGAAGTAAGAAATGTTAAAATACTCCACAATGTACCAATGTGTACATTTCTTTAATAAAAAAAGCTTTACAGTTTTACATACAGTACAAGATGTTACGCTTAAAGAACAAATTCTATTTGTAAAAATACATCTGAAAACACAAAATCATAAATGTTGTCTATGATATGTTTCACAGGCTGCTATAATACTTTATTGTTGTGTTGCACCTTTAGTTCAGATGAAGACAGTCGGGTTCTATTTAAAGTTTTTCTCTATTTCTATTGTTTCATATAAAAATATAACTCTAGACAAATGCTCCTCGGAGCAGTTGAAGAATCTTCAGTGCACGTGTCACGTGCCATGGTCTCATTTTCAGCTGACACGTGGTCAGCGGGACATCATTCGCACAAACTCTGAAAATACAGATGAGAGGGGAGTTAGAGGGACAGAGATGAGAATGAATGGATCTCATGAAAGCAAAGAGAATTTCTTTTACCCTCAAAGTCCACCAGACCGTCCCCGTTGAGGTCGACGTCTCGGAGGATCTCGTTGATCTCCTTGTTGGTCACTTGCTCTCCCATCAGCTTCTTCATGGCTTCACGCAGCTCAGTCAAACTGATCTGACCGTCGCCATTGGAGTCAAACTGGACACAGAGAGTCATAGTATCGTATCATGGTTTTACACTATCAAACTGAATACAGCAGGACATTTCACGGATGGTATTTGTTTGCTTTCAGTACTTTCAGATGCTTTAGATTTTCTGAAATGGTTCTGAAAAACTTAAAATATGTGTAGCTCTCCGACTCCTTTGTGGCCCAACAGCCGGAGATTCAATTAACAATTTGTGTATGACCTCTGACCTCCTTGAATGCATCACGTAGTTCTTTGACTCCAATCATGTCAGCTGTCTCTGCCAGCATCTTGGGTCCCATCAGCTCCACAAAGTCTTCAAAATCTATTTTACCTCCACCTACAGGTCAGACAAGGAACTTCCGGTTAGGAATAATTATCCCCGCGTAACCCAATACACTCACCAGCCACTTTATTAGGTACACTTGACACCTAATAAAGTAGCAGGAGTGGCTACCACTGTGGTCCTCCCCCTGTGGCTTCTGTAGGACAAGTCTGACGTTCTGTAAATCCAGAGATTGTCTTCTGCATGGCTTGATGGTAACAAGAATTAACTTTATCTACTGTTGTCTTTCCATAATTTCGAACCAGCCCGGACATTCTCCTCTGATGTCTGGCAAGTGGGCATTCTTCACCCAGCGAACTGCCCTTCACTGGATGTTTTCTCTTTTTCAGATCATTCTCTGCAAACTTTAGAGATAGATGTGTGTGAAAATCCCATCCCAAAGACAGGCAGTTTCTGAAACATTCACACCAGGTTGTCTGTCACTAACAACAATGTCACGTTTCGTCACTTAAATCAGTTTTCTTCCACATTCTCACATGCTCAGTTTAGACTTCAACAGGTCGTCTTGATGACCTGTTGACCTGTTGTGTTATTGGCTGATTAGACACTCGTGATAACAGCTGTTTAACCTATGTACCTAATAAAGTGGCAGGTATTCTATGTCCAGTAAGTTATTGCAGTAAAAACACAAGATACTGTACATCAGCAACTACTAGAAATGAGTCAAGTTAATCATTCTACAAAAGAATCAGCATTGTTTTAATAAGTTACGTACATTTTCTGCAACTAACATTATTCTTTTCTTCTTTTGCTCTGCTCTGGTTATGGTGTTAGGCAACAGTTCGTCACTCACAAATCTGCTGGCTCAGCTCGATGAGCTCCATCTCTGTGGGCATGTATCCCATGGTCCTCATGCACTCCCCCAGGTCTTTATGACTGATGTATCCATTTTTATTCTTATCAAACTCCACAAATGCCTCACGGAGCTCTGGAAAAAAACAACCCAATATATTGTATGTAAGTCATCACATGGACTGAGTCTCTATGAAGAGTCACACTGTGTGGTGTGATGTAGATGAATCATCTCACCATCCATCTCCTCCGGTCGCAGCTCTCTGTCCTGTCAAAGGAAGAAGTTTCACACATTAGCCTTTAACAATATTCAAAAACCCTGATTGGTATTGTATTGATAAGTAAACACTGATTATCAATGCAGCAGCACTCACACTACACACGCACACACATCATGGTGGTATGTTGATGAAACAAAACCCCCAAAAAATGAATAATGAGTGGGAGATGTTTGATATTCTCATGACATCACTTAGAATTTGTGAGAGGTGATGTTAAGTAACTCATACCTCTATTCTGCATTTTATTTTGCTCTGCTACGTTTGCTGCGGCCACATCGATGGTCACGTCATGCTTCTCACACTTTTAGACATGTGACATTGTTTGAAAAATAATGCAATGTATAGATTGGAGTTGTAGCAATCTCTAACTACAATAGTATGTGTATATATACATTTAAATATTGAAATTCAAAAGCACAATGTGCAATAAAAGCAGGACCAGTCACTTTCACATTTTGGCACCAAACATATCAAAACCTATGGTCCCTTTTTCACTTCATTGCACATTTGTCTATCTTTGTCAACTATAATACAGCACATGCTGATGTTTTCTGTTATTTTTCATGGTTTTGTCCTATGTACTGTATGTATTTGTGAAATTTGCTTTGTATCATCCATCTGCCCAGTTACAACAACAGATAAAAATTGGTCTTCTGCTGTTTTAAGGCGTTGATGTTCATTAATGTGCAATGTGCCTATTCTAAATTAATAAATAAACAAGTTTAAAATGGACCAAATTAGAGTCAGAGTTTTATACTGCAAAATATTTGAAAAAGGGATGGTGACAGTGAGCTGTATTAGATGAACCAAAAATAAATCAGTGTGGATTAAATTGCATACCACAATAAATACAGTATGTATGACAATTCACATGAAACACCATGTGGTAACCAGATTATTTGTGGTTCACTGCCAGGCAACAAACATAGAGATTAGGAGATCTGGGAGATTTAGGTAAAGATAACCTCGGACACATGTCCGCTGTTCAGACACACATTTTCTCCACACACAACGTTGCAGCTTGCACGCAAGCCTGCTCATACACGATCGCACAATGAAAGCTGTGATTCAGTGTACAGTTGTGGTTAAGAGCTTTAAAGAGAGAGAGAGAGAGAGAGAAAACCGGCAAATCCTTTGAGATTATTCTATTTACTGTAATTACTCTGATGAAATCCTTTTCTCATATGACAATCAAACAGACCTGGAATTGAAAGCAAACAGTCTCTTAACAAGTGTGACTTTACGAATCTATTCCAGTAACAGCCCTCACCTGCAACCATACAGGCACATACTGGACAATCCCAGCAGTCAGTCACACTGGTGTCCACTTGTATGTGCTGTGCTTTATTGTCTCTTTACCTCTATATAGGGACATCATTTATAAAACTGACAAAATGTTTGAACATTAACGCCTCAAGAGCATTTTACTAATGTTATAATCAAATGAGAAGAGGACTCATTTTCCCATAGACGTCCATTCAAACTGTTCAGTCTTATTTTCTGTTTTTCCTCCAGCCGATAACGTCAGTTTATTATATGTAGTGTATGGTGCCAAAATCATCACCAAGGAAGTCTGCAGTCATCAAATTTCAGCAAACCCAACATGTCACTATAATGCAGTGAACCAGTTTTTATCGTGAGACACTTCAAATGAAAATACAGTAGTATGGAAGTAGTCTACAGTAACTGGAAATTCAGCATTGTCCTCCACATCACCTTGTGCCACATATTTTAGAGCACAGCTCATTAGGGCCGGTCAATAGTTTTCCATGGAAATGATGGTCTGACCCAGACCCAGACTGGGGGGAGGGTGGGATGACACAGTTGGTGGTGGCGAGCAGGAGGGAGGGTCAGCCACAATGGGAGGATGAAAATGAATAGAGATGAGTGGAAAAAGTTGCACCACATTTGAGTGAGGACACAGTGTGCACACTTTATTTTTTTTTTTTACATACGAGAGTCTGAGAAAAGCCATGTTTGAGGAAGATGCAGGCCGGGCCCACAATGTTGTGCAACATGTTGCAGTTCTTCACCAGCGCACCAAAAGAATCCTTGTACGGCTTTCCCCCCATGTCCTGATCATCCTCTTGCTCTGGCTGCAGACCCTGCTGGCCCACTGTCCCCATCTTACCCCGAAGAGGCCCCTCCATTACCCCCTTTAGAGACAGACCACACAGGTTAAACCCTCCACTCTCACTATCAGTCACACACTGTCTCTATATCTAATGTCTCCTCCTAAAAATGGCAATCAATTATTTTAAGGAACATGGTTTGGACCCTTTGTTTTCTAGTCATGCAAACACTAGACAGAATTTAACAGTAAGCCTGTGTTACATAAGATGCTCAGTATCTGAAGGCAATCTACCATCATGTTCTCAGTGTTGTCTGCTGTCCATCCAGCTGAAGTCTCACAATGCTGGTGCTCACTGAGGTAATTCTGCTAAGTGTCTGCTCTAATAACTGACCTCTTTGGTCAGTACATAATACTATTACAGTAAGAACGTACAATGTGTCCTTTATCACCATACCTACAACATGAACTCTCATGCACCTGCCATAGAAGGAGTTGTTCTATATGAGAAGGTTAAAAAACAGCTTAAATATTTTGCCACATACTTTGTTTCCAATGGTCTTGGTTAAACCTCAATGCAGAAAGTGTTTTAAATCGGGCAGTAATACTATTTGCAGCTGCAACGAGCAAATTAAAAGAAAAAGATGAAGCCACAGCTACCAAAGTCTACCAAGGATGAGATGAAGTGCTCTTACCTTCTTCTTTTTATCTTTCATAGATGGTTTGGTGCAGTTGCCCATAACCAAACCTCCCTCTGTCAACACACTGTCTCTCCCCGTTCCTCCCTCTCTCACTTTTATACACTTGTTTCTCTCTTTATTTGTCTGTTTTTGTTTCTTCTTCCACTTCTTCCATCTGCTTTGTTCTCGTTAGTCCAGCTCAGGCTGGAGACCTGAAGTCAGGGTGAATATTTCTGAGATGCTCATGCCTGAATCTTCTCATCACATCTGATGCCACAGACAGGAAGACCAGCTCGAGCAACTCCTTCCATCTCTGCAGATGATCCAAAGTCAGGTAATGTCACCGAACAAAGCGGCAGCAGAGATCTAACAGACCAAAGAAACTCCACTCACTTCATTTGTGTCCCCACTGTGTGGAACATCACTTTCACTGTTCTTCTCACGCTGATTGTCGCTTTTAATCCCAGCTTTCCTCTCCCTCACTCTCGCCCCTCCCTCTGCTTCTCATTTGCATGTCCCAACAACATTCAAATGACTTCATCTACAGTATGAAGAGTTTTAGTTTAACAGAGTGGGCCTAATCCCAACCATTTTAGATTAAAGGGGTGATGAAAAGAAAAGAGAAGGGATGTAAAAGGAGAAACAAACAAACAAACAAAAAAACAAACAAACAAAAAAAAGAAACACAGTCTGAACATTGAGGTCAAAACCATTTCAAATCAAATTGATTTTTATAATACTGATTGCATGTTGGGATGTATTACATTACACATACAATGATAGTTATACATTTAAGGTAATATAGTAGTACTAAGTATGTAAATAGAGTTGTTAGTGATGGCGGTAGAAGTTGAAATGATACAGGACAAAATATAAATATCTGCATGCAATGAGGAACAGATTCAAAAATAACCAAAGTATGTCCCTAAGAAATAGTTTTAATGGCAATTAATGTGTTACCATGGCAGCAACATTGTTGACAAGTCGCCCTGAAACATCATCATGGTCTTAGGACGATTCTGACTGTATAAGTCGTAATAAATCCATTGAAATGTGACCTAAAAAAATATTAAAGATAATCTACATGTGCCAAACTTTCATAATGTCATAAGAAAACCACTGCATTTTTGCACAAATATAAATGTACGTAAATATAAATTACTGTATTTATTTCAGGATAAAACATAATCTATACACATGTATATACAAGAAATTAAATGCAACATCTAGCGCCTCAAATTTGTTCCCAGTGAACCCTCTTCCCTAACATTATAGGATCTTTGATAAGGGGGCGTGGTCAAAACCTCTGCTGCCGCTGTGTTACCGGAAATGAGCAGCTGATTCCCTCGTGCTCACTGGGGCCAGTTGAGTTCACTGATGTGCTGAGGAGCGATACGAGTGGACAGTTTGTCAGAAGATGACGGTGATGAAACAAGTGTGTCTCCGCATAACTCTTCCTCAGCGGTAAGCTGCCGTGACTTTGGTCCGGACCGTTATGACGTCATAGTGGTGGTGATACTCAATTATGAGTTCATAGCTGGAGGTAGGCACCAGCACCCCCCGCGACCCCTAGTGGATAAAGCGGTAGAAAATGAATGAGTGAGTGAGTGAGTATAGTAAGTTATGGCGTCAGAGCACACTCAATTACGACGCTCTGACGTCACAGTTTGGTGAAGTGTGTCACGTGATGATGTTTTGATATGACATGGCTTATTTTTTTGTGTGTTTGTATTTTGTTGAGTCGCTATCACTAAGTTGTCTGTGGATTTGAGCAACATAATCGTGACGACATTGGCGGAGCTGAAGTGAAGGGTGCAAATCAGGCTGCAACGATTATTTTCATAACATATTAATCTGTGGATTGTTTTCTCCGGCAATCTAGTACATGTTTGGTCCATAAAATGTCAGAAAATGTTGTCCACAAACCACTTTTTTGTTGTATGGAGTAAAGAGTCCAGAAAATATTCACATTTACGAAGCTGAAAAATCTGAAAGCTTGTTATAAAAAGTGATTAATCGATTAGAAAAATAGTTGACAGCTTTTTCTTAGTCATGTCAGACTTGTAAAACCATCATTACTTGCTCATCGTCAGGATATTACCTATTAATTTCAGCTTCAGCTTGTGTAGTGCAAATATTTTTGAGTGTGTGCTTTTTGGTCTTAAAAAATGCGTGTAAGCTGGAAATAATAAAGAATAATTTGAAACCAAATATTTCACAGGCATTGTCGAACTAAATAGAATCCTGAAATATGCTGAAAACAATATGGAAATTTACATCTGGAGAACAAAAGCCTGACACGTCTAGTCAAGTAGAACAAAGTGGAGTGATTTGACAAATGTGTACAATCATGATAACTCAGACCGAAATTTTGGAATCCACTTTTTAATTTGCATGGCAGTCAAACAAACAAGTCTGAATCCGTTTCTGATTCCTTTTTTAAAGTTTTGTAAATATGCTTTGTTTGCCTCTGAGCCCGGGATTTTCAGTATTTTTCATGGAACACACGGAATTTTTGATATTATACATTCTTCTAAACCCTCCGACTAATGAGAAGGCACCACAAGTGATGCTGTGAAGCTTCAGTGAAAGACACCGTGAGGCTCGGAGCGTCAGTCACGTCAGGCTCAGTCAGCAGGTCACGTTCAGCAGGATGTCAAATCTCACATGCTCTCGCTGAATTCTCATATCCCGCAGGAAGACTGGCCACATCGTCCAAAATACTGACAGCGTTAAAATCACAACTTGAGGTTATGAGAGAAGTGTAAGCCATCAGCTGAGCTCGAACCAAGCATCTGTCAGCAAATCCCTCCAAAACAGATCTGGCATTGTGCTTTCTAAAGTACACCCATATGGAGAGCACAGCTTGTGTGTGTGTGCTTGTATTTGTAACCTTTTCTACGGCAAAAACACTGAGCTTGTCAGGACCAGCATTCCTCAATGAGACCAAAACCTGGTCCTAATGAGGCAGAACCTTAAATTTAGGGCTGTCCACTAAAGGGAGAGCCCGAAAGAAGAAGTAGACAAAGAAGTTTAAGTTAAGAGCTAAGACTTGTGGTTTGGTTAAAGTTAGGGTAAGGCATGAACTGGTTATTAATGCATGTTGTATGATTTGTGGAGTTTCTCAAAACCTGAGGAATAATAATAATAATAATAAGAAGAAGAATAACAAACACAATGTCCAAAGAAAACACTCATTGCAAACTTTAGATGGTAAAGCTGTTTGGTTGTATTGTATTGTGGTGTGCCTAATAAAGAGACCAGTCAACATACATTACAGTATATTCTGTTTCAGAATATAATATCCACATCCTTTAATGGCAAATCCTTAACCGCAAAGACTGAAATATAGAAATGTCTTAGCCCATTTCAAACAAAGTCCACTAGTTTTATCAGTGATAGCAATTAATCAACCAGAGGAACTCAGTTCTCTTCCACCTTTTTTTGTTTTCATCAAATCTGACACCAGCAACTGCATGAATAAACAATAATACAACCAAATACCATCAGACTGATCCATTACCAGGTCTATTCTCAGTCTTTCTGATGGTTTCATTTAATTAGGTAAATGACACACACACACACACACACATACACACACACACACACACACAGGTTTATGTTACTGGGTTTCGGTTTTGGTTACCATCAAATTAATTGTCTCAGGTATCAGTACTGAATGACAGTCACACACTGGCAGCAGGAGTTTAATGTTATCTCACACACACACACACACACACACTCACACTACAAAGCTTTTTGCGAGTGAGTGAGACGGCTAACGATGCAGTAATATGATTCGCTCATTTGTTTTGTGTTGAACAGCATCAGGTGTCCAGTGACAGGAGATGTCGGTAAGAGAAAGATTAGAAGAGGCAAGATAGATGTGGAAGCAAGGAAAGAGACGCAGTATTTTTTCTAACTGCACTATTTAGGTATCTGTTTTATGAAATGATGAATTAATTTTTTTTCTTGAAGCCTGTCTGCTTCAGCTCTGGTCTGGTTTGGTCGGGTGCAGCTTGAAGCAGATGGGCTTCAGCGGACCACACTGACACTTCATTGCGTGTCCTTTGTACCTAATAAAATGGCATTTAATTATAGATCTATGCGTTAGACACAAGCGTCATGTTATCATGCACTGTTTGTCAAAGGGAGGCCCTGCGGGAAATAAACAAATATAAATCTTCTTGCCTCAGCTCACTCTCCCACCCACTCAGCTGTCCTCGCTTATTTTGAATCACTTACATCATCATTGACATCATATTTTTGCTATCTATAAATATTGATCTCCTGTTTCTAACCATAGCTCACTCACTCATCATCACCTCTTCAGTTTGCTAATGTGATCAGGTGGATGCATCTCTTTCTTCATGTGAGAGAGAGAGAGAAGAAAACATCCACAGTGACTCATTGGAAGGAGATGCACAAGGTTTTGACCTCTATAATCTCTTTAAAATCTTATTTTCGTACATACACACCACTCTCTCATGTCTGACCCCAGGGTTATAGATGCTCTAACAGTACGGCCGACCGTGCCACTTCATGTGACACTGCTGAGCATGTTAATGATGGGATGAGATTTGATAGAGCGCCGATACGATGGCTGCACAGATAGGAGCAAATCTCCGGCTGACTATGGGTGTATCTGTTACGGATTACACTTACTGTTTCCAAAAGTTAAGGAGCTTAAATCTGCACAATCGCACGCTATCTACATCCTCAGCTTCAGCTCTGGTGCTGTGCAGGTCCTGCCATTTCCAGCAGAAGTTGGGATTTAAGGTGAAATGTTCACATTTGTCTTGCTGCAGTTGTGAATTTAGCTTTGCTGTATGTCCTTCTTAGACATGAGATGGTAGTCATCGAATGTCAGGTAGGATTGATGAGCATTTACAAACAGTGGAGCACAGCCAGGCTTTAAATTTGACCTGTTGGCTTAGAGTTTCAGTCAAGCCACACACACAGAGGTTTGGACAGAGTGCTATCCCATAAATTTAACAAAAACCACTTAACGCCTAACCTCTAACATACATGTCTTAAAATGTACTTTACTTTATGGTGATAAGGAAGACAAGTCCCCATAATGCGACAAGAGTAATACTTGGAACTAGGGCCTGAAATTTTATCAAAATCGCAATATTTTTATCAAATCGCAGGAGGCGCAATATTTCGTAAAGCCAAGTTGTAAAAAAAAATCATAAACCAATCGCACACACAGTTTTGTGCACCTATTTGTTAGGACCATAGACTGTATGTGAAAATAATCCATCTCTTCCAGTATCATCCTGAAGCTAACCCCAAAATAAGATTATTTTGAATTCTCACCAAGGGGCGACAGTGCTCGTTGTAAAAAGAACTATGTTGCAGTCACAGTCTATGGGAATATGAGTTTACTTCCCACTTGATTTGCAGTGTGAGTAAATATTGCCCTGCTCTCAGTCAGGAGTTTCAGCTCTTCTTCCAAAGAACATGACGTCACTTTTGTAAATTATATTCCCATTGAGATAACACTAGACATTAAAGCATGGCACATATTGTCTGATTGAACACAGGTGTGATGTTATCTAAGTAGACGCCTGTTTGCAGGTGATGCCGTTGCAGATGACGCCACATCCGTTTGCGAAATGACACCATAGCATCAGTCAAACTGTGAATCTTGAGGCTTCAAAGTGGAGTTCGGGTTCCTGTGGGTGTCATGACCGGTTGCCAAAGAAACTACCTTGAATTACATTCATTTGTACAGCCTAACATTATCCCACACCTTAATCAGAACCCTTTAATACCTATACTTAACCATTAATCAGTCTCTCATTGTCAGCTACCTTGACACGTGTCAGTGTTTATGCCACAAAAGGTTAAAGAGGGAGTAAAGAACACACATGTAGTGAGTAACCAAATTACCAAAGTAACCAAACCTTAACTAAATGCTAACCCTAACCCTAAAACAAAGTCTAAACCCAGAAAAAGCCATTTTAAGGGGTGAGAGAACATGAGGAAAACCCTGAAAAAGCCTTTTGACCTTATGAGGACCAGACCCTACAAAGATATAAAAATGTGTATACACACACGCACACGCACGCACACACGCACACACACACACACACAGGCTATAGAGACAGAGGTACTTCTTACCTGCCCAAACACAGATTCAACCATGGGCAGGAGATCCATGGGCTCCACCTCCTTCTCTTTCTCCTCTCTCCTCTGCCGTCCCTCCATCATCTGCTCCAGCGTCTTCTCCAGATCTGCTCCGTCCTCTGGCACCGCCATTGTCATCGTTTTGGGGATACGACTGGATTTCTGATGGCGAGCAAGCTGAGGAGTAGCAGTGGGACCATTTCCACCGTTTACTCCCAGCTTGTTGGCTTGTTTCTTCTGCCTCTCCACTTTCTTCCTGATGGCGGCCTGCACCTGAGGGAGTGTGTGTGTGAGGGTGGAGTGTGTTCAGTCTCATATACAGTACATCATTGAATAATAATAATTTAAAAAATGCAAAATGTAGTGTTGAGAGAATCAGAATGTTTGGGATTTTAATCATCCTAACTTAACATTTTGCCAGTTGTGGAGAACAATGGTTCTGTCTTATTTTATCAGTTACATTAGACTTAATCATAGGTTTAAACATCCCTAACTCGCCAGTTTTGCACACACAGAAGACAAACATTTAGTCTTTTAGCATCACAGGTAAAATATATTAATCCTTTGCGCACACACACACACACACACACGGATGTATATACTGTATCTATATAAATGTATGAAGACAAAAACACACACCTGTTTTGCGCTCCTCTCTGGTGGTGCGCTCATTGTCGCAGTACCGCCTCCTCCGGCGGACGGCTCTCGAATGATCATGAACATCTTGGTGTCACAGGCGTATACAAGCTCTCTCTCCCTCACTCCCCCTCCCTCACCCTCTCTTCCCGGCTCTCCTCTCCTCTGCAGTAGCTGCCTTTCTTGTTTTATGCACTAAAATTCCCAGTGCACCGCCTTTGACAGTTTCTCTCAAAATGTTGCTTAAAATATTGCTCTCTTTGTTGAAATGGTAGACTTTTCTATGTTTTCCGGGTTTAAAGAAAAAGATTGTGAAATGAATGAATGAATTTCCAGACAAGTGGAAGGTACTTCTGCTTCTTTCTTGTGCCGTCCTGTCGTGATCAGTTGCTTTCTTCAGTGCTGCATCGCGCCTCTGTCTTTATCTCTCTCTCCAGGTTGAGTGCAGGTGATGAGGTTTTTAACATCAGCTGTTGTCTTGGCTCTGGGATTGAGTTCCCGCACCTCTGCCCTCACTCACTGTCACTGGGTCCTTTGCGTGACACTCTATACTTCCTGACCTTTACCTCGCTTGCGTTATCTAGGTGTAACACTTCTCCTCCTCCACCTCTTTCTCTTCATCACAGGTGAGCACTCCTCCTGTTGCCTGTTTAACTACCTTTTCTATCATCTGTGTCTAGTTCATCATCCACGAAAAAGATTTTATGCATGCAATTTTCCCAGGATTAGACCATTTCCTCTTTCTTGAACCCAACATTTTGTCCATGCTTACCCCTTTCCCTCCATTTCTCTCTCTCTCTCAAATTGGATTTTTCCCCCACATTTGCCCACAGGTCAGGTATTTGTTCAGTGACACGAAAAGAATACAACAAACCCAGCAGCGACAGTGTGTAATGATGAGATTAAAGACGTTTTGTGTAGCTACACATCACCTTTTTGTCAATGTGCATGCATAATCTGATCCAACAAGCATGGCTGAACACAGACATGCACATACACACAGGTGAACATGTCACAAATGAGCCTTTATTTCTAGACATGAAATGTCCAAAGGAGCATGTGATCCTCTACCCACTAGAAGCATCAGTTTTCTGTAAATAAGACATTTGTTTGTCATTTATTTCCTTTCATTAGTAAATGGAGATGTTGACAGATGTTTGGCAGCTTTGAGCTGATAAAACGTTGTTCTCCTCCAGTTCTGCCCTTAAGTTCCTCTCTTGAAATATTCCTGAATTTCTGCCTCTCTCTCTGTCTCTCTTTGAAACAGAAATCCTGATTATCCCGTGTCATCCTATCAAGGTTTCAGGGTTATAACTTGACTTCTGTCCAGCTTCTAATGAGGTTTCCATTATTCTGTTCAACAATGTTCCCTTCCTTCTGTCTTTCTGAGGCCCCTCTGTTCATTGATTATTGATCAGAGGGAAGAGACAAGCTCTTTTGTGGGTGCAGAAAAGTGATCCACCACACAAAAGCAAAGTTACCTTCAGTGAGGGTTAAAAATAGGGTTTTTATTATGGTAGGAAGTGATCGGTCATCTGAGAGTGGAAAGATGAGGGACTAATGAACAAGAAAAAATAGAAATAGGTAGATTTCTTGGGGGGGAAAGCAGCAATATTTATTTATTTTCTTCTCTAACTTGTCTTTCACCTTGACACTCCCTGAAACTGATCAAGGATGCGGCTGAAGTGGCTGAATGAATGAGTGGCCGTTGAGCAGCAACATAGAAGGGAAGGATTGTGTTACTACGCGTTGATCAGCCTGCAATTATATCTAATTACAGATCAGGGCAGTAAAGGGAAGACAGGTTTAGTGGACACCAGCTGTCTATTGTAATGTATAGGCAGGTGACACTGACAACAGACACAATTATGTGGGCCAGACTAATTCTCATTACTTATTTGTTTGTAATAGAAGTCACAGATTTCCAAGTCGCTCATCTGACAAGAACCTCACTCCTTGTTTAAATGCACTGTCATTTTGGAAACGCCAGTGTGTGAGTATCCATGACCGATGTAGATACCAAACTCATTTAACTAGCTAAGCAACAGTTAATCAACTAATTATAAGAAATGGTTACAGCAGTAGAACCTGATATATAAATCAAAAAGATGTTCAAGGTGTTTTTTCATCTTCGTGCCTCAGTGACACAGCAGCGCACGTCCTGACTTTCTTCAATGTTTTTGCCTGATAAAGGAGTTTTTCTTCGTTTGACCTGATCATCTAATGATACATGGTCATGCTGTAAAGTCTACAAATTTCATGTATATATGGGATCTGACATCTTGCATGATTAAAAAAGAAAATTCACTTTTGATGAGGAAAAACACATCAGAAGACACTTAAAGAGGTGCAGTGATGCTGTATTTAAAGTTAGTTTTGGGCGCCATCTGCTGGAATGAATACATTGAATTATTTCATTTATTTAATGAAATATATCCCCAGTGAATGCTGACCAAAAAAAAAACCTGTAGAGAAAGCATGTTACATTGTACAGTTGTAGTGTTGGGTTGGACAAGTGATGGTCAGAAAAATCTGTGGAAAAGCTTCCTTGTTTCATTTACATCACTGTTTAAATGTGCATGTAATTACAAATGTGAGATAAGAAAACAGTAAAATTATAAAGTGTTGGTATGTTAGACATTGTTTAAAAACATTCAGTAACATTAATAATAATGGATTAATATTTTTTACCCCAACGACTCTACCAGTAGTATCTGATTACATTTTTAACAAGTTGTATGTCTGTGTCCATATAATTAATTCAAATTCAATACAAATTCTTGGTCTATAAAATTCTTATTGCTAATAAATCCCATGATAAGAGCCAAAACCTATAATGGTTGGTATTTCCCTCATCGCATAATCTTCAAAGCCTGTTAATTTCAATACAACAGTATGCAAAATATGTTAATACAGTATATAGTTTCATTGAAAGAAATAAACACATTCACCATACATTACTTAAAAACAAGGAAATGGCTCATTTGTCTGGGACAATTTCGAGTAATACACACACTATTTGGTGCTTTAGTGAGTGGTTTCATCAGGAGCACAGTGTTTTGTAGGTTTTGGTTAACTAGTATATACTGCATGCTGAACAAATCCACTGCTGTTGGGATTTTTTTTGCGCTTCTCCTTGGAACATGTTGCCTATAAAGTAAATGTGTCACATTGCCGACCATGTCCTATGAAGTGTCGTAGTCACCTGCATGTTCATTATCACCACATGCTCAATTCAGCAACATCATTATGTGTGAAAGCTCATGAATGAGTCTGATTTCATCCGGTGCTGAACTTCTACCCCCAGTTTGGCCTGACTATGGTGAGAGGCTCCTGGTTGTGTCCGTTGATAATTGGCCAGGGATTAAAGTACGGGAAAACGGGCTCTTTGAAGTTCGCATTGTAGAAGGTGAAGAGGTGGCTCATGTCTTCTGCATCGTAAAACGCCACTTCACCGCGACCATAGTCCAGATAGACCCCCACCCTCCTCGGAGGTTTAGAGGGATATAACAAGCTGTCTTCTGCATCGGTGCAGGCTTCGTACTCGCTGGTGCCGTCTATGTTTTCTCTCAGCACGAGGGTCCAGAACCCGTCTTCTGGGCACAGGCTGATTTCCTCCTTCCTGTTGACAGAGGCTCTTGCCACACCCAGACCCCACGCAGTCTTGGAGCCAACCTCCACTTCCCAGTAGTGTCTGCCAAAAGAGAAGGCTTCAGAGCCCAGGACGATGTTGTAGCGGGTGAAGCGTTCCGGGTTGTTGGGCAGGTTGGGCTGGATTTTGCCTACCTGGACACTGGTGCGACACGAGGAAACCCACAGGCAGGGGTAGGCTGTGTCCGGGTTCAGTTTCACTGCTGTGACTGCTGAAGGTGAGAAATAACAGCAACAAAGATGTGTTAGTGGAGAAGAACCTGAAAAAGACTCCATGGCCGTGACCTTCAGCAAGATAGCAAGTGACAACCTGCTCCCAATTAGTGTAAGGTGAGCTGGATAAGAGCGTCAGGTACATGGATACAGATGAAATATAAATGATATACTGCGTCAAGACAGAAAACTCTGATGTAACGCCAGACAATCATTTAATCCAGACAATCCTGTCTAGTGTTACAGCAGTAACTGTATGTAATGACATGTCACGTAACCTTTCGACATTTGAGATCATATATAGTACATACATCGAAAAATTACACACTTGTCGCTATTTTTGAGGAAAATGAAGGCAAAATAGTGCACAGATTATACTTCACTTTGTAGTCTGGATTTTTCTGGGGATGTATTTTGAGGATTGAAATATGAAATTATAATAGTGTTTTCTGTGGCTGGAGACGCTTTAAAGAGGACATTCACTGAAAAATCAAATTTCTGATGTTTTTTGGTGTGTCCATGTGTCTTTCCCGTATCTAAACATCACTAAAGTGTCACAATAAACACTTCAGCCACTGAGAAAGAAGGGCTTCTCCGTTTACCTGCGCTCGAGCAAGCGGTTTTGAAAAGTCGAGTTCAGTTATGTAACTAGCACATTTGCCGTGCAACGAACCCTCCCCCAACTGCTACTCCCAGTCGTGTGCGTGAACATTCAACCTAAAGAAGAAGCACTGCGGAGCAGTCGGTCAGCTGG
This sequence comes from Brachirus orientalis, assembly GCA_016785285.1. Taxonomy (NCBI): domain Eukaryota; kingdom Metazoa; phylum Chordata; class Actinopteri; order Pleuronectiformes; family Soleidae; genus Brachirus; species Brachirus orientalis. Next base: position 484,308 of record JAFBJR010000026.1, read on the forward strand.
TAGCTGGCCAATCACAAGAGACTCTAGGGGGGGCGGGCATTAGCTCCGAAACAGTGCCTGTTCAGAGGCTGGCAGAGAGCAGCAATAAACTGGCTTAATCTGAAGAGACTATGATAATATTTAATTTATCTAAGTAGACATCAGTAATCTCGATTGATTTTCTGTTCAAAAAGACCATTCCATGTGACCTTTAACATATACAACTACTCCTGTGAGAACATTTTTTAAAAAATAAGTCCTCATAATAAACGTGAGATGTGTTGAGTTTTTACCAAAGAGGCTGCTGAAACAAATGTTATCTTGAATTTTGACCTCTGTCTGTCTGTCTGTCTGTCTATTGGAAGTTTTCCACCTTCATGGAGAAGGACAATACTACACTGTGTGTGTGTGTGTGTGTACCTGGTTTTAAAATTGAGTTCATTTTCCTCCAGGCCCTGTACTGCAGAGGCCCCAGAAACTCTGCAGACTGCAGATCAATGCCCACTTCCGGAGGGCGCTCAAACAAGCTTTCAGCCCTCGAGAGAGGAAGAATAAACGTGATTAATTTAAGGCTTACTACTGACAAAAGAAATAAATACTGTAATACACAAAGGACCACAATTCTGTAAGACTGTTTTTGAGAAAATATAGAAGAAAATTGTGTTGTTTTTTTCCCCAAGTGTGAACCAAGTGTAAAACATATTTATTGTAAATCATATGTATGCTATCACCAAGATTTCTCCAATGACCAGTGTGTAGGATTAAGGTTGGGTCCAACAGTAGACATTAACAATACCATTAGTAAATATGGTTTTCATTGGATTATAGTCAGCAAAAATCTAACAACTGTTTTGCGTGTTCTACATAGGCCCGGGGAGGTCTTCTTTTATTCATTCATTCATTCATTTTCTACCGCTTTATCCACTAAGGGTCGCGGGGGGCGCTGGTGCCTAACTCCAGCTGACATAGGGCGAGAGGCAGGGTACACCCTGGACAGGTCGCCAGTCCATCACAGGGCCACATAGAGACAGACCACCATTCACTCTCACATTCATACCTATGGGCAATTTAGAGTGTCCAATTAACCTAATCCCCTAATCTGCATGTTTTTGGACTGTATTAAAGGTTCTCCTACTTGCGATGTGAAAGGAGAGGCTGCAACCTGAAACTTCACCACCAGATGCCACTAAATTCTAAACAATGTTCTTAATTTAAAAAGGACCAGTGAACAAGAATTAAGTCCCGTTCAAGCTGCCTGATTTTTCAGCATAATGATTTGCTCACCAACGGGTTTTGCAAGTTTCAGCTAATCGGCCGAATCAGCATGTGTAAAGTTTTCATAGACATGACCTGTGGAGACCTGCCCACACCTAGTCACTGACCCAGTCTCATTTCCAGCATACTGGAAATTTGATCTGTCTGTGACTCAGTCCACCCCAGCCAATCAGAAAGCAGGGTGAGGTGATGGGACTATGACCTAAACAGGAATACAGTCTGAGAGGATAGAGAGGAGAAAGAAGGAAAATCATCACATGACAGTGATCACACACACACAGTGAAGTTGACATGAAGCCGTGTTAATTTAAATCTGGTTTTGCACATTATTCCCTCCGTCACACTCGTGTTTTGGTGACAAGACATACTAGTTGTACAACACGTCGTAGAGTGTGGGATGCACAGGGATGCTGCGACTCTGAAAGTCATGTGGTGTGAACTAGACTTTTTGGTGACATCTCAGGGAGAAGCTTCACATTGCAACCTACTGAATACCCTTTGCCTAACTTTCTCCTTTCAACTGTATATGAGAAATGATGGAGTGTGCATTATGTAGCATTAAAACAAAAAGTGTAAGTCAGGAACAGTGCATTCAGGGTGTGGCCTTCTAGTGTTTGTCAATAAAGTTTTAAAATGTGAAACTGTCTTCCTTGTGAAGAGATTTTGTAATAAATAGTTTCTTGCGGCTTGCCGTGGATGACAAAATGGCACAGCACTGTGTGACGCATAATACTCACTAAACCACACTCATCCTGTTTCAGTGAGATGAGAAAGGTCATTGCAGAACTGGACGACAGTTCCATGCGAATGTAGACAGAGAAAGAAGGGCAGCTCACACAGAAATGATTTGATTCAAGCCGAGATGATACTCACCCTCCAATGAAATCTTTGATTCCCTGGAAAAGAGCAGATAACACGCCTGTTATAACAAAATACTTCAGTCTCTGCTGAAATATGCAGATAATATCTCTCACGCTACACATTTAATGCGGGTTATAACAATATTTCATGCACATTTTCTTACAGTTTATCCACGTCAAAATGCAGTACACTGGATAGATTTTCCATCTTACCTTTAGTTGCTCGGGGTTTTCTTCCTCCCTCAGTTTATGGCAAAGCTGGTCTGCCGTAATTTCCAGCTGGCTGATTTGCTCCGTCGCTTGAGTGAGTGCCTCCTCCAGCTGGTTGAGTTTCTCCTCTTTCTGCTTTTGCAGTTTCTCCTTAATGTGCTGCTCCTCCTGCAGTAGGAACTCCCTCAAACAGCCAAACTCTGCAGAGACCAGCTCCTCCAGATCTGCCGCTCGCTCCTGACACACAGGGACGACTGCAGTCAGCAGTCAGCTCCAAAGCAAAGCATCCCAGTTTTACAGAGCCAAAAACGTGAACCCGTGATGCCCCACATGTAATATAAATGTCATCTCGATTCCATTTCTGCAAATCTTTATTTTTGTTGAAAATTTGAGCAACGTTTCAGTCAAAGTGAAGTTAAGGAGAGTAAATCCTAATTTTACCCAGTTACATGGAAATAAAAAAAATTTTTGGTTCAAGGAAGTGTTCTCTGAATCAGACAGGGTTAAAATGTTGCTTTGTTAAGTCGTCTCTTTCAACATTTGGTTCTGGCTGTTTGTAACAGCTGTGGCTGCTGTTTCTATTCTTTTTTTTCTTGGTCATGTTTGTCTGTTTGTGACAACCATAATTAAATAAAAAAGACCAGATTTTGATAACATATTCTGGGGATGTAGGTTATGAAAAGATTAGATTTTGGTGGTACAGGATTTATTCTTCATGCAATTGTTAACTTTGCAAGATAGCTAAGTGTATTGTCACTTTGGGAAACTGGGCAGGTTTTGGCAGAGGTTTGTGTTCTCTGGTTGCTTTCTTTAGTTTTAAATAAGTCATGACTATTATTAGTCAGATTTTATAAAGGGCCTTTTCCCTGGATGTGGCAACCAACGGCACATGCTTGTCATTTCATGCAAACACACACACACAGAGAGAGAGAGGGAGAGTGATTTGCAGGAAAAGAAACTGAGAAACTTCCTGTCAGCCTTGCTGATCCACATCCTGTCATACTGACAGAGATATAGAGAAGTGAAAATCAGTGAATGTGCACATAAAGTGGGTCAATGAGACAGACAGGCAGACATGAAAACATACATTATACAACCAGAGAGACAGATAGACAGGATAGCACATTTATGTTGAAATATACAGACACAGAGAAATGTGCACAGACCTGTTATTATTGTGCTGCTGGAACGCTGTGCTCATATCTCACTCTAACACACACACACACACACAGAAACATAGTCTGTATGCATATACTTGATAAACACCCACACAGAAAAAGATAATGTCAAACAGAATTTAGTCTTGGTTCCATACCCGTGTTATTTCTATCTCTTGCTCTGCGGTTAGTGTGTTTTTGTCACCTCTTTAAGACATTTTCTGGAACAAACATTAACTTTTTCAGGACCCTTCATCATCATGGCGACCAAAACCTGGTCTTAATTTAAATTTAGGACAATCATTTTAACTTGTGGTTAAGTTATAGTTGGGGTTAGACATTCACTGCTTCAAGTTAAGGTTGAATGAATAGATTCAATTCAGTGTTTTTAAGGGGGAAAAAACAGCTGCACAAACCTGTGTGTTGTGTTTGTAAAATCAATGAAAATTAAAAAAAAAAAAAAAGACACACATCACATGACGTGTGCGGATGTTTGTCACATCTTGGGACCAGGCATGTGCTTTTGTTAAACATGAGAATCACCACGTCGACCACGTTTAACGACTGACGCTGACTAACAACATGTTGAGTCACTGCCAGGCGCAAACAAGACGAGTCGTCTGTCATTCACTGTCACACAGGTAAAGGTGGAGGAATGAAGGCAAAGGATGCCCTGCTATAACTGGTTCCACATTCAAAACACACACACGAGAATTATATTTTCTTGGGTTAAATCCAAGAAATTGTCTTTTCTTCCTTCTATACATGTGTTCCATACATACAAACAATTCTTCACTGCTACCTTAATAAGCAGGATCTTGTCGTTGGTCTGTTTTTGGAAGAGCGTGGCCTCCTCTGACTGGAGCCGAACTCTCTCCAAAGCCACGGACAGTTTATCCTGTTGGTGACGAGAGGGAAAAAAAATGATCACATGCAAAACATTGTCAAAGCAGTGAGCAAACAAACTAGATTAAATAAAAAGTTAATCTTATTAGTTCTTCTCTCTCAACAACTTTTTTTTGGGAGTCATATGATTCCAAAGACTCTAACCCACAAACTCCAATTACTGTAAATGGGAATCCGGGGAAGAGCTCACACTGGCCTGTTGAATTCCTGCAAAACACAGTGCCCAAAGGCAGCTGGGGAAAACGGGGGGAGCCAGTCTGCACTTGAGAACTATTTCATGTCACACAAAGGCATGTGTTAACCCTCAGCTGTGATTGTTAGACAGGAATGAAGAATGGATTGTTTCAAAATTGAAAATGCAATTTGGAACAATGCTGATTGTTCCTTTGCCAATCAAAAAAGTGTAATTAATATATGTTGGAAATAGTTCTTATTTTATAAGGTCTCATCCATGCATTAGAGTGGAGTAGTTAATATGTTAATGGGACCATTTGGTAATTCTCCACCTCATTTTAAAACTATAAAACAGTAAAGCTTTCCTTTAATGTTAGTGTTTACTAAAAAAACCCACTACAAATCAAATAGCAGGTTCAAAATATCAAACACTATTAACAAAATAGAACCTGCTTGTAATCAATTCTGAGTTGTGACTTTAAAATTTTCCTCCATGACGGAGAGACATTTTTGATGCATTTTTCTTTTTCTGATTTTATATTTTATTTAAGTGACCAAATAAAGCATGCAATACAAATGAGCAGTAATTTTTCTATAGTCGTTTTGTAGAGGGTTAGTCAGGTCTGTAGAGGATTTACTGCAGTGACTGTGTTTTTTTGTCCATGTAAACAAACGCACACAGTCACAGCCGCGGCCTTAAAGCAGAGACAGTGGATAAAGAGGGAAGGCCTCCTCCTCTACCTTGTAGTTTTCGAAAGCCTCGTTGATGGGGATGACATTGTGGGTCTTGTGGTCCCGGGACATCCCGCACACCAGGCAGATGGGCAGCTGGTCGTCCTCGCAGTAAAGCTTCAGCTTCTCCTCGTGTTCCTCACACATGTCCATGCTCAGCCGCGGCCACAGCCCAATGGACGAACACACGCTGCTCATGCTGGACCCGGGCTCCCGCTCCTCCGGCTCTTCCAGCGCATGTTCCGTGCCCAGTCCGGATATGGCAGCGGTTGTGTCCATGGCCCGGGCTTTGCGCACACTGTCCACGACGTTGCACAGAAGCGAATTGGGCCGCAGTCTGCGGGCGCACGACTTTCTACACTTGGGGCAACTCGACTGTTCGTCCGCCTTGGCCTCCCAGCACTGGATGATGCACACCTGGCAGAAGTGATGCCCGCACTCGAGGATCACCGGGTCATGGAACAGCTCCAGACACACCGGGCAGGTGAGCTCCGACTGAAGTTCGTCAAGCGCGCTGGACTCCGCCATTCTCGGCAGAGCGCATAGTCCTGACAGAGAGAGAGAAAACTTGTGATGGGAACTCTGAGACAAGTAAAGACTAGACTGCTCTTCCGTTCACAGACTGAGGGAGTGGTTACTTTGTGACTGAGCAAATTTGTTTTACGGAAGAGAGACGGAGGGCGTGTAAAAAAAAAAAAAAATCGGCAGCACAGTCAGTCAACACGTCAGGGCGCACGGCTTTTCTTTGCCCCGAGCCAAACTCTCTGTTTTTTAGACAGAAAGACACTTTAACCTTAACAGTTTGTGGTGAAGATATGTCGATATTTAAGCCCTTTCATCTTCTGCACTGCTCTTTTATTCCATAACAAGTCAGATTTAATAGTCGTGACCCACTGACCTGTACTGTACTTGCAGGTTAATTTAGTCCTTAGAAAATGACTTTCCATCGCAATGAACCCAGTTTTAAAGCTCAAGTCGAACCTTGTACAAGACTTTGATCCTTTCAAGTGGAAATGACCGCGAATGACAACTAAAGTGGCACAATCTATCAAAGCCTTTTACACAATATGCCATTTTAGTTGACATTAGTTGACATTAAGGCATCACTAAAGTGTAACAAATAGTGAATTTGCCTGGTGTGGGATCAGTAAAGTGAAATCTAATCTATTATCCGACATGTTTACTTACTTCAGATTGGCACTTTTTCTTATCTTAGTGACAGAAAGCAGCAATGGAAACGCATAAATCCTCTAATTTTACAGTGATCTTGGTTCCTGCCCACTGCAGCTTTAAGATTTAACCTCCTTACAGTTTCTTTAATTACTGAATGAGAGATTATTAATAGATCATGAAATTATGAGTGAAATACATTTTTCTTTTGTCAGCATTACTTTTGATGAATAGAAGAGAACTTGTTATCTATTTAACGCCATTTTGTAATATATAAACTAACTTTAAAGTTGTCTACTAAATAAATATTAAATGTCTGAAGAGCCTTCCTTTCAAATGACTATTTTTTTCACTTATTATCAAATACTAAAGCTTCACTGACACTGTCAGCGAAACAAAGCCTCCCCTATGATTTAACATGAGTTAATTGGTGATAAAAGGATAACTATTTCAATGAAATTTAAATTATTATTTTTGATCGTCATAATGCGAAAAAGCTTTGTAAATGGAACATAAATCAGAAAATATCCAACTGAAATGACTTCTCATACACAGACACACATAGACACAGACACACATATATATATATATATATATGGTAAATAGTGGTTAATGTTATTGTGTATGACTCCCTTGAGACTGCATTAAAGCAGCACAAATGTTTTCTATCACTGTACATAATATTAAATATGTACATTTGTTACGCATTAGTTTGCCTCTTTTTTAAATTTCAGAATGTCTTTTCTTGAGACTGTATTCATCTTTTTTTTTAATATATACGGTGTATAGTTGGTGAATCATCTTCACTTTGATTTGTTAATCCACTCACTAAACCTTTTCCCTCACACCTTTTTTGGCTTTACTGATTTATTCTTATTTGAGGCACAAATAGTCACTTTGAACTGAAGTTTGTGTCACAGTGTCACTTACCTAGTTCACTCAGGTAGTTTCTCAGGTAATTGTCAGGTACAATTCCAAAGTGCACACCCTTCAGCCTCTGAGTCACTGACACAAAGCAAAGAAGAAGAAGGGAAACTTGCTGACACAGACCACGTCACTGTTAAACTCGGAAGCTGATATTTACATGGAAACAAAACTGTGGTAATTCCTCATTATTTGCTGATCACATCTCCTCACCAATGACTGTAAATGCAACATTATTACTCACAGACCCAAAGGTGAGTTCCTATGAGTCATGTGTCATTCGTCTGAGTGCACACTAGATGGCAATGATGTACAGTCCACCATCCACAACTCAAAGATAAACTTCAAGAGTCAGTCGTTTTTGTTTCCTTTGGGTCTAAGTATAAATGTTGGTGCATTTTCTTCCCTCATAATTTTTGTATCACTTCTGATAATGTATTTTAATGGATTTTGTCCCCAAAACAGCCCTGGTAGTTTGTGGTTATTTAAAAACACAAACTACAAGGGTAATGTTTTCACCTTCATGAGAATGTTTTCCACACACAAATACTTTTGTTCATGGTATTGTGTGAGCAATGAGTGTATTTACTAATATGTGTGTCTTGGGCCAAGAATGAAATCTAACATGAGACATATTTTGTATTTCCACTCACTAATACTTGTGGCTTTTATTTGCGATCTTACGTCACTTTGGTTCTCAAAACTGGTTCTTCTTTCCCACCGCACAAAAATTTGAGAAAAATTACAAAATCACTCAAACACCATGAGAGGACAGAAAATGAAACCTGCTCAGAGGAGAGTGTCTGTCTGATGAAGAAATGATTAGCATTACATGTTGTCATCTAGAAACATCTCCTGCAAATGGTCCAGCTCAAGAGCTTTTTTCCTCATCTGAGTCTCCCAAACCTTCATCCTCTCAAAGATGAGAAAGCAGTGACAAACACACTGTACGTAAATACAGCATCACCTCACAGAGTCTCTGGTTCTTCCGATCTGGTCCTTCCAGTTTGATTTTTGCAAGTGCCAGAAACTAACCTTCATTGTTGGTGTTTTATTTTACTTGGCCTATGTATTTGTTGCTGTGTGGTGGTGCATATTAATAAAGTAATTAAGACAAGAAATGTGAAAGCCCATCATTTCCAAGAAGGTAGACCTGCAGGGAGGAACTTTGGTTACAAGCTGTGGTTGGCAGTGTGTAAAAAAACTGCTACCCACATGGTTCCTGCTGCCAGGATATATAAGGGGAAACCTTGGTGACAGCTTACAAGTACGTATACTCCAGACGCTGAGTGGACACAAAGGAAATAAAGGTCTTATCTAACTGAGGAACTTTTTCAGAGAGGAAGTCTGTGTTTGCTGACATCTCCCCCCGAGCAGACTTACATACAACCAGCCTGCTTGTTGCTTGTTGTGCGAGATGTTTCAAAGGAAGCTGCTGCAAATCTCCACAGGAGCTCTGTTTATCCTCCTGCCCTGGTTCGGTGGGCTGGTCTTTGGAGAGGTCAGTGATGGCTTTTCCAAATGCCTCGATTTCTTCCACCAGAGAACTCCACCACAGGGTATCAACGCAGGAGGACGATACCAGCCAATATGCCAGCGCTACAAAAACCAGTATCACTTTGCCAGCCTGTACCACCGTCAGCATCGCGTACCGCTGTATTCTGCGTACATACTCAGCCCTGCAGATGGCAGTCGGCCCAGAAATACTACTTGGATGTATGAACCACAGGTAAGTAGACATTCTAACTCTACTTCGTTTAAGGACTGTAAGGGTTCACTCACTCTAGCACTTTATCCTCTGCATGAGGGTCACTGGTGCCAGACTGTAAGGGGTTTCTGGATAAAATAGATTGTATTTATACAGGTTGAAATTACTTTGACAATATCAAGTGTTTTAGAGGGTGTTATGGATAAATAATTTATCCTAAAACACAAAATGTATAAACTATAGGCTTCCCTTTCCAAGTGGGTTATTACTATAAATAATTACTTTTGTTTTGACTTGAACTTTAGGAACCCCATACCTCTAAACCCAAAACTACTGCTACACACCATTTTTTCTTTTGCTCTCTGTCTGTCTGTGAGTAACAAATAAAATTGGACATACTCTCATGGTTTATAATTTCAAATAGTCTTATGCATCAGTGAACAGAAGAAAATACTCATATTTTGCTTCTAAACAGCCACACCTCAATCTCTCTCTGTCTTGCAGTTGGCGTATTGCAGAGCCAGCTCAGAGATGGCACCTTTACAAACACCTGTGGACCAAAATGTGATGGAGACCCAGGCAGTGACTGAGGACTACAGGAACTCCAACTTCACCAGAGGCCATCTCAATCCCAGCATGCACCAGAGAACAAAAGAAAATCGTGAGGCAACCTTCACCCTGACTAACATTGTCCCTCAAAGTGCAGGCTCCAACTCTGGCCCCTGGAACAGTCTGGAGAGGGAAATGTTGGGAAAATTCATTGCTTTCTGTGAAGGGCCGATGTATGTGATCACTGGGGCCCTGCCTTACGAGTCTGGAGCCCGCTGGATCAATAACCGAGTGTCTGTTCCTGAGTACATGTGGTCTGCGTACTGTTGCCCATCCTATAAATCTGACCTACCTAAGTCTGTGCAGCCATTTTTCCCCACATATGCTGCAGTGGGTAGAAATGACCGCAACAGTGGAATGGAGATTGTTCTGGTTGATTTCAGGAAAAAGGCCACAGTGCGAGGCTACGATGTGAGGCGTATGACTTTAGAGACTCTGGAGGTCATCCTGAGACAAAGGCTGGCCATGCCCATCAGCCTGTTTGCTGGGCAGTGTCAATAAAAAAAAGATGATGCTTGTCACTTGCTGTATGCAGCGATCACTGCATAACGCACATGCTTAATGTAAGTTACATGATTTGAGAGGGGAAACACAAATAAATCTGTAGGGATTCGCTGTTTGACATCTTCTCGGCATACAGGTCCTTTACAATGCCACAGGCACCAGCAAAACTTCAAATGCTGAAATCTTAAAAAAGGTACTTTTTCTTTCCTCAGTGTCAACTGTTCAATTTATGGACAATAATGTAAGAAAGTTGCCCCTGGCTGACTTAGAGTAATCAAGAGTGAGACAGATTTAGCATTTGATTATAGCCAGGGTTCATAAAGGAGTCAAATAACCAAGTTCACACGTACCCAAAATCGATAAATAACTCCTTACTGCAGTATTTGCTGATGTTCCATTGAAATATTTTGTCTCATGAGGGTTGTAAATAAATCTTGCTGATCTGATAAATGCCATTTTGTAATATGTTTACTAATGTTCCATTTGTTTGCTAAATAAAGATTAAATGTGTGGAGAGCCATCTTATTAATTTAAATATTTATTTTTTTGATATGATCATCAGCACATACAAAAACACCAGTCAGTGATATTGTCAGAGAAAAAAAAGGCCTTTGCTATGATTTAACATGAGTGAAATACTGATAAAAAGATTTTGAAAAACTGTACGATTTATTGACCATCATAAATAAGTAAAAGATTTTTACCATACAAATGAGAACATTTCCAATTAAAATGGTTGATGTTATTTCTCCTCCTACAGAGAAACACATCGTATGTGTCCCACTTCATATCCTGCCAGAGTCACTGAGAACAAAATAAGCATGAACCAGCCACATTCAATTAAACGTCATCCATTTTTTCAGTGTTTTTGCCAGACATTTGACGGGGCGTCTCTAAAAACACTGGTGGTTTTTCAGTTGCTCCACATCACTAAAGCCTCTTCCACAGTTGGAGCACTGGAGTGTTGCCTTTTCACTGTTGTGTATGAGTTGGTGTCTCTTTAAGTACTCTACACGACTAAAGCGTTTTCCACAAGCCTCACACCCGTATGGACGTTCACCTGTGTGGATCCGCTGGTGCCGTTCCAAGTTGCCAAGGCGGCTGAAGCTGCGTCCACACTGTGGACACCGGTGGGGCCTCTCGCCTGTGTGCACCAGATGATGCCGTTCCAGTGAACGCGAGTGTGTGAAGCGTTTCCCACAGATTTCGCAGCAGTGTGGCCGTTCAGCGGCGCAGGCACACTCGTGGTTCTTAAGAGCCCAGGCATGGCTGAATGTGTTTCCACAGTGGGCACAAGGGAAAAGACTGTCCTCTGTCGCGCTGCTCTGTAAATGGGCGCCTCCTAGTGGACACGGGTGCTCCTCCAGCTCAGCCTCTGATGTGAAGCCTCCTCCACACTGTGGGCAGAAGTGGAGCAGCTCTCCACCACCCTCCTCTTCCCCTCCACTCTCCCCGACACTCCCAGGAGCAGACGAGTGGGGCAGGTGTTCTGCGTCTCCCTTCTCCACCACATCCTCTTCATTCATAACTGTTCCCAAATCGCCGTCTTTCAACTTCTTTGACCAGCCTGACATCAGCTCCCCTCCAGCCCTCACGATGTCCTTCCCTCTTCCTTGCCCTATCTGGTCCTCCCTCTGCAAGGTGGGAGGCTGAGGCTCCAGCTCTGAATCTTGCTCCATACCATCAAGACCTATGTACTTGGGTGCCAGGCTGATTTCGCTCCCTCGTGCCACACCTACAGGGCTGACAGGCTGGGAAACCATCATGGCAGCCTGCTCACGCCCCCTTTCTGCCCTCAGTGCAGACTCTAGACCCTTTAACTCATCCATAGTCATGCCGCTCTCTGATGGCTCTGATGGTGAACCCACTTCCCAGTCCTCCTCCTCTCTCTTTCCTGGATGAAGGCTTGGTGGACGATCTGACAAGTCTCCTGAGTAAAGACATAAACAAGAATAAAAGATGGAGACATTGGAGGGGGGGGGGGTGAATAGTGAGACAGCGGGCAGAAGTAATCATTTACACACACCTTCAAACTATCCTGAGTAAAGACATAAACAAGAATAAAAGATGGAGACATTGGAGGGGGGGGGGGTGAATAGTGAGACAGCGGGCAGAAGTAATCATTTACACACACCTTCAAACTATTGCTCTCCAAATATTTCACAAACTGTCCCTCCCTCCATCAGTGTTTTCTGGGATCATTACCTTCGCTTTGGGCTCTGGAGCCCGTGTGGAAGTTCTGGTTGGACAGGTCCATCTTCAAAGCCTCCTTTATAAGCCGCAGAGAGGCAGGTTGGTAGCCTTCTGTTTGAGCAAACTGCATTAATAAATACAGAGAGTTATGGAACAAAGTGTGACTGGGCAGAATATGCTATTTACAGTATGCAAAATGTATATAGTGGTTCATTAACTTGTTTGAACCACTCATCACAGACATATGCAGCAATCCTACTCATTTATATGTTTTCAAAGCACCTGGGATTAAATCTATATGATCTTTAGTAGCCATGAAAACGCCTTATAAGGCATCACAGAGAAACTATCAGCACAATCTGCACACTTTGAATAATCACACACAGAGAACTGAAGATGTAGATTAATGCACATGCTGTGAGTCTAGGCTGCGGTCTCAGGACCTCATATGTGAAAGGGCCAAACTGTTTATAATCATTTAAATTTAGTTGACATGTCAAGGCTGTCAAGATGTTATTTAGTCGACATCTTTTTTAGTGATAACACAGACGGGAGCCAGTTAGTTAAGGGTTAACGTTATTATGGCTGACACAACAGTACCAGGATACTTAGGTGACAGTAGTCGTAGCAACAACATCAGTGAAACTGTCAACGACCACACATCACAACCATCATCTCACTGCAACATGTTCACAGGCAAAAGAATTACTCTGCAGGCATTTGACACGGGCCGCTCATCTGATCAGTGCAGGATCATATAATCAACCGATAAAAAGACCGACAACTGAGCGTAATGTAAAATAAACATGTCCCTAACTTTGTTCCAACACTACAAAATGGACATGAACATGAGAGATTAGGCTGAGCCAAATCTGCCATTTCTGATTTACGTGTCGATGAACTGGATCAGAGGAATCACTCCTACTAAGATATTCTGTGCCCACTCTTCATAGAGGAGTGGCTGTGAAGCATGCAGGTGATCTGGAAGAGGATTTTGTGGACTAAACTTCAGCAAGGTTACTGCTGCAACTTACAAAAGACGGGAAACTAGTTAAAAGGCATGAGAGAAAAATCGGAATATCGATAAGTCACGATTTTAAAGGTCATTGCCTCTCCCAGAGTTGTGATATTTCTGAACAGAAACAGCTTAAAGTAGCAGTTAACCTCACAAAGTATTGGAAGTTGTGTTTATCATGGTTATCCGCAAGTCACGATTTTTAAAAGGCATTCATCAATTCCATCTGAAGCATGTTAAGGTGAAGGCTCACATTTGTGCTGTGTCATGTTTTGAGAGGCTCTATTCATTTTTGGTCCAGGATTTTATTTTATTATCTTAGCTCTCACTTAGTGAAAACTTGAGTGGACAAAGTTAGAAAAACACTTTATTTTCAACTTGGCCTGACTGCACATATTTAATGATTATCAGGGATATTCTGTTTTGTTTATGTGCCACAGTCCCATTCAGTTTAGATAAACGCCAGACAGATCAACATGTGATCTGCATTGATTTTGGAAATATGACTCGTATCATTCAATTTCAGTTTAAGAAGGAAAAGACAATCACAATTATCAGTACTATTAAATCAAACTACTTGTAGAATTGCAATAAATCTGATTCGTTACAATACAAAATGAATCAGCACTCAAGTTTCAGGATACAATCGAATCATGAAAAAAAAAGCACATTGTCTCAGTCCTACTAATCAATCTTTAATATACAATCTGACTATGTACAAGTTTGCCAGCAGGAGTTGAATCCACAACTGGTCCAAAACAGACTCAATCACCTGCCTAAAATGTGAATTTAAAGTGATATTCACTCTGCAAATGATTTTACTAGTTTCATTAAGGACTTATCTGTTAAAAAAGAAAAAAAAAATACAGACTCAACAGTCGTATGCCTCTGCCAGCTAGTTTAAATACAGCATATCTATGTGGGTTGTATAGTATTTTTTTGTACACTATTACTTATGGCAATAAATTTATTATTATTGTGGAGCCTCGCAGTCCATGACCACCTTAATCAGCAACTGGTGCTCTGCTACTTGTTAAGGTGGTGGAACAGTAAACAGGTTTTCATCTTTACCAGGAGTATTTCTACCTAAAATCTCACTGCACTTGAGATGTAGAGAGTCGTCCCTGTGTAAGGTTACAGTAACATCACATCAGTAGCCGTCCTTGTATCCTCTAGATCTCTGCAGTGATTTGACAGCTAATAACACAAGCACAACTCTAGATTAACACTCTCTTTTCTTGCCTAGGTTCTTTCTCCTTCTACATGAAGCTGCTGAGCCATGCAGAGAAGCCATATACCACTTTCTCCTCCTACTCCTCCTCAGAGAAAGCCCATCTCCCTCACCTCCTCTTTGATGTTGGCTGTCTCCTCCCCCTCACCGCTGAGGCTGCCCTCCCCTGCCTCGTCCTCCGCCATTCCTCCCTCATCCTCTTCATCCCCGGGGTACTGGATGAGGTACATCTCCCTCGCCTCCTTCCCTCCTCTTCCTCCTGCTGCCATCCCCACAGCTCCTCCTCCTCCGCCACCACAACTGCCATTACTGTTGCCACCTCCACCTCTTTCTTCCTCCCACACACCTCCAGGCCAGCCTTTGCCACAGGCTGCTGCTGGGCCCTTCTTTGACTTGCCTCCTGAAAAAATGAAGGGAGGGTGGGAGAGAGGTTGAGAGAGGGGGGGGGGAGCAGGAGAGGACAGGAGAACAGGAGGGCACAAGGAGACAGGAAGGAGAGACAATGACATACAAGGGGGAGAAAGATAAGTGGGAGGAGATGATTGGAAAGCCAGGAAAGATGAAGGAGAGAAGAGGATGGAGAAAGGAGAGAAGAGGAGGAAGAGTGGTTTCAAGAGGCAGAGGAGATCACGAGCAGGAGGGAGGTTGGTTGGGGGGGTAAGGAAGAGAGGACGGGGAGCAGGGGGAGTAGAAGTGAGCGTGATGAATGAGCGAGGAGAGAAGGGGCATAGAAGGACACAGAAGAAAGAAAGAAAAATATGTGACAGGGAAAAGAGGAGTCGGAGAGAGAAAAGAGAGGGAGAAGTGGAGTTAGCAAGGCCCAGAGGAGGAGGAGAGGGCGGTGAGTGGGTGATGAAGAGGCGAAGAGAGAGAGATAAACAGAGAGAGGAGGAGTGGGAAAGGAGAGAGAGAGAGTGTGTAATTATGGCAGTGGTGGAGAGGAGCGGAAGAGGAGTGGAGTGGTGGAAGGGAGGGAGGGAGGGAGGGAGGGAGGAGGGAGGAGAGTGTGTGTGCAACGTGATGAAGGAGAGAACAGAGCAGAAGGAGGCAGGGAGGAAAGGAAAGGAGTGGTAAGAGGAGGAGGAGTTGGAGAGAGGCAGAGAAGTGAAGGAGGTGGGGGAGGGAGAGGAGCAAGGCAGGAAGGGAAGGAGGGAGGGGGAGTGGGAGGGACAGAATCCAGTCAGAGAGAGAGAGAAGGAGAAGAGAGGGGGAGGTGAAGGACAGAGGGAGAGAACATGAAGAGGAGGCGGAGGAGGAAGGGGAGGCGGAGGAGGAAGGGAGGGAGGGAGAGATCAGCTCTTGCCAGATGGTTTCCAACAAAACAAGTGCGTCTTCACATATCAGCCCTGACTACACAGCGAGAGCCTGTTTCTAACCCTGACACACAATCACAAAGAAGCATGTGGAGGATGTTTTCAGTCATTTGCACACACAAACCATCGAAAGGTGGCGTAGCTCCCCTAGATTGGAAGGAAACGCTTTCAGTAAAATACTTACGGGTCACCTCAACTTTCCGTTTCTGCCGCCCTCCTCCTCCAGCTCCCTCCTCCTCCTGAGCCGCCGCCGCCGCCGCCGCCAGCCCGGCGTTGCGGCGATTCGCAGCCCAGCCCAGCCCGTACATGCGCTCGGTCCTCAGCTTGCTCTCGGTGAGCCGGAGCCGCAGCTTGAGAGCCTCGTTCTCCTTCCTGTTGAGGGACAGCTCCACCAGGTAGTCGTTGACCGTTTCCTGGAAGAGTTTGGTGATCTCGCAGACCGAGGCTCGGATCAAACTGTCCATGACAGCCGTCAGATGTGTCTCAAACGTGGTCACCGACTCTTCCATCATCGTGGCCGAGCGACGGTTCGCAGTGGGAGCGGACCTGGTGATGATGACGATGGTCCGGAGACAGGTTCATATTATTAGCAGCGTACATTTAACAGAAAAGTTTGACATTTTAGACGAGGTGAATCCTTCATATAGCAACCATCCAGACCCATGTAATCGATGTCAGGCAGAAATTTCAACTTTACTTGGCGATAGTTGCCAGATATCTCAACATTAATCACACTGTAACGCGATGGTTATATCGTCTATGTTATCATTTAACTAAACACTACACACAGGAGATTATTTAAAAAAGTAAATAAGCGGTGCTGCGGTTAAATGAGCATCCAAATACACAAAGAGCGTCGGATTAGCTTGTTGGTAAACTTGTACTATCGATCGACTAACGACCAGTGTTGATGTCGAGCAGGAGCAGACGCCTCCTCGGGATTTTTAGTCGGTGTGCTAGCAGCCTGGCTAATCTAGCTTAGAATACGCACCGTTTGTATGATGAGAAGAGGAGGAGTAGGCGCGAAACGGCAGCAGACGGTGCGGTTCCACGGATCACGGATGAACCCGGTCGAGGTTCGTGAGCGCAGGGACGCGGCGACAAAGGAAAGCACCATCCAACTTCCGACCCTCTCCCTCTCTCTCTCTCCCTCTACTGTTTTCCTCCTCACCTCCTTCAGCACCGTTTAATGATGCCTGGACATAATGCGCATGCGCGGTTACCGTAATTACCCGACACCCGAGAGCAGCCGCATTTTTTTTTCATTCCCTATACCAGGGGTTTGCAACCTACGGTTCTAAAGCCGGATGTGGCTCTTCAGCGCCTCCGTAGTGGCCCCCGTAACTTCGAAAAAACCCGACTATGTTTATTTTAGTTACTGCATTCAAAGTAAACTCTTCTTCTTTAGATCAAGACGAGATATAAGCGTGGTTAAAACTTTTGTTCTCTCAAAATGCGATATTGAAAACCTCCCCAAACCCAACAAAGTTGTGTCTGAAATGAAATCATGTGTACATGAATATGTGCACATTAAAAGTCCTGTTCGTCTTTGGATCCACTGAATTGTGCCAGCAGGGTTTCTCAAGCATAAAATTCAAGTGGGTTACTTTTTATTACACTGATTTTCCACAAAAAACAGGGGGGACTCAAATAAGTCTACATAGTTTGTGCTTTATTTCAAAGTAGGCCTACAAGTGCCAGTGTGTTTTCTTGAATTAACAGGTAAAAACAGAAATTTAATGAAAACAGTTTTCTTTTTGTAGTTCGTAACTTTCATGAATGCAACAAACTATAAACTATAGTTATGTTATGAATTGTTCATCTATATATAAAACTATTTGTTTTAATTGGTTTTTGGACAATATTTTGAATATCTGATGATGTGTAGTGGGCTCATTTAAAATATTTTTTCTTAACAACTTAGGCGTGAGCATCTGTATCTTGTGTTTTCATCTTGTCTTCCTGTAGAGGACCACACTGGATATAACTTTTGTGTGTTTATCCTCAACATCTTAAATATTTATGATGCAGTACTATACTGTGTTTATATATTTTCTTTTAATTATGTCTAAATCAAATCAAATCAAATCAAACATACAGTGCAGGGAGTGGTAGAAAGTCTATCATATGTTGTTATATAATTTCATTGAATAAGACAACTTTATGTCAAATAGAAGATAACGTGCCCCAACATCAAACTAAAAAAATAATACTTTACTATCACATAATACCAAAATAAAAAAGTATATTGCCATACACACAAATACATAGACATCAATAATACATGAAAAATAAAGAATCTGAAAAGGAGTTGTTAGATTTTTTTTAAGTCATAGTAAACAACTTTTAGTGGAATAGTTTTCAGAAAGGTGAGATTCCATAACTAAACCATTTAACAATAAAGTCTACTGTATTTTTTTATAATTGCTATCCCTTTCTAGTAGGGAGAACGTAGGTGGTATCCAACAAATGTTTGAACTCCCTAAAGCTCACCCTTCCTTTAATGTAAATGGCTGTGCGTAATAATAATAATAATAATGATAATAATAACAATATAACATGCAAACAATTAAAATGCGACATGTGTTGGTTTATGTTATGACATATAGTATGATTTGAACATGAAGCACAGCAAACATTTCACCTAACATACAAAATGTGCAATATAAATGACATTTACACGAACATTACAGAAACCTTGGTGCAGGAGGCCATTTTAAAGTTCTCCCATATGAGAGAGGTTTTCCTCTTTTTTGATGGTTCCATTTTAACTTCTACTACTAATACTAATTATTTTGCCACTAATACATCCGATATTTTACACTACATACTCTGCTATCACCTACATCCCACAAATGTCGTGGTTTTGGCGTGCTTTTATTTTGAAAAATGACACGTAAAGCGAACCAGTGTCGTATCCCATGTAAAGCTAGGCCTCGTTTGTAATTGGTCACGTGATTTTTCAGCAAACCGACACAAGCATCAAGGCGGGGCTTCATCGGACACAAGCCTCGACTGCAAACGTCCCATCACTGCGAGAGCCTTCGTCGTAACGTCGTCTGTGGTTTTGTGAGCGGAACTGTGAAGACACGGGGAGCGGCAGCACCGAAAATCTGCGACCATGCCGATGTTTGTGGTGAATACTAACGTGGCCAAGAGTGAAGTGCCAGCGGCGCTGCTGTCCGAGGCCACAGAGAGCCTGGCTAAAGCCATGGGCAAACCTGCACAGGTTAGACCACTTAGTCAGACAGTCACTACCGAAGGGTCTGTCCGTGAAGCTAAATCAATTTTACTTTTAATTGTAATGTAAACGTCATCAAAATGCATTGAGAAAATCAGCGATTTTACATTATGACGCATAGGAGTTGTTGATCCACTGCTGCCTCTATCGGCCAGTTTAGCTGTGTTCTCTTATGACTTCAATGTTTGAAGCCTTGTTTTGGATTTTATTTAAGTTACAAAAACCTACCAAGCTAAATTTTAGTTGACCAGTAGTTACTGTCTCCCCTTGAGCTAAAAAATATTGCATTAGAATATAGAGTGTTTGGTATTTCGATGGTGTCATGTGGTAGTGTGCACAGCATATCCTCCTCATGTTTTTTTTGTCTAAAACACAGACATAAAATACACAATATTTGGAAGAAAATGTACAATAAAATTTGACTTTCCTCAAATTGTTCAGCCTTCCGGGCAAATACAGATAATACGAAACCTGATTAATATTTAACCACTGTAAAAAGTAAAAACAGACATGAGGAGTATTTTGATTAAACAAGAGCCTTGTGCAACCATGCAGAGACTGTTATTTTAAGAATATTATCATGGGTTGATCATTGATCAATTCAGTAAACCCAGAGGTTGAGCAAATTGCATAAACTGATTGTATAATATAACATTTCAAACATGTTTAAAGATATATGAAATACTTTGCTGAGACTGTCTTATATTAAAGTATAACTATTTCCTATCTCTAAATAATAAATATGCTTCTTCCCTTTTTGAAAGTCTCTGAATACTTGGCTGAAATGTTTGGCATTTCAAAGATGTAGCTATTTTCCCCCCATGTTACATTTGTGTAAAGTGTCTATTGGACCAGTATTGGCCTCGGAACAAGTCATGCTATCAGGTAGACTGTTTTAATTTAACAAAAAGAATCTTCCTCTTTTTGTCATATGAATGTGGAAACATTATTCCTCATATCATAAACATAGGGCAATGTCACAATCCAGGTGCAGGAGCAGTGAGCCGCACTTATCTGTGCCCGGAGAGCAATTGGGGATTGGGTGCCTTGCTCAGGGGTGCTCTAGCCCTTGGACTGTCTCAGATTTGAACCAGTGACCTTCCAGTTACAAGTTCACTTCCTGTCCTCTTGGTCATAGGCTGCATTCTTGACAAATTTATTTGTACTAGTTACCAGTGACAGTATCGATAATAAGAAATCAGATAGCATTCTTAAATTACATGGCTGGGGTTTTTTGTTTCTAAATGTCTCAAATTTAAATTTTTTAGGTTAAAAAAAAATAAACAAACAGAATTATGCATTCAGTGTTCTTCCACAAGACCCTTATTAAGCAATGTGTCTACCAATGCAGACCATTTTACCGATAATGTTCTGGATTCACACCATTGTTAGAAAAATAAAACAATCTTCATCAGATAATCTTGGTGAGCTAAGAATGTCTACGGAATGACAGT
Source organism: Brachirus orientalis (assembly GCA_016785285.1). NCBI lineage: Eukaryota > Metazoa > Chordata > Actinopteri > Pleuronectiformes > Soleidae > Brachirus > Brachirus orientalis. The sequence continues at coordinate 504,963 of JAFBJR010000026.1, forward strand.
GTTTGTGTGGGTGTTCTGATGTGCCTGCCATCATTTTGCAGAAACACTGTCACTTTAATTTTGTGTGTATCTGTCTTTTGTATACCAGTACATCGCTGTGCACATCAATCCTGACCAAATGATGATGTTTGGAGGAAAGGTAGATCCCTGTGCACTCTGCTCCCTCCACAGTATTGGCAAGATCAGTGGTACTCTCAACAAGCAATACTCTGAACTCCTGTGTGGACTCCTCCACAAACACCTGGGCATCGCTCCTGAAAGGTAGCAAACACACACACCAACCACTACATTCTCTGCTGACAGTTTCATGAGTAAAGGTAATATAAAAATGCAGCCACACTCTGTGTCTTGTATATTTTGCTCACTTAATGTCCATGTAATGTAATATTCAGTCTCATTAACCTGTTTTTCTTTGTCTGTTTCAGGATTTATATTAACTTTTTTCACATGGAAGCAGCCAATGTGGCCTGGAATAGCTCGACCTTTGGCTGAGATGAAGTTAAACACTGAATTAGAAAATAATTTTAGTATTATGTGAAATGTTTAAGTACAGCTAACTTGACAAAAAGGAGAGACCTGATAGTCCATTGGCAAATGTATTGTCTTAAAAACTCAGCACTTAGCAGGAACCTGAAGCTTTGCACTGATTCTTCACAATTTCAAATGCAATAAAGCAAACCCTGTAAACAATAAATGAATCAGGCACTTCCTTGATTGTCTAGACCCACAAACACTGCACATTGTCTTCCTCGGGTTATCCACCTTTGAGACTGAAGTGTGAACAAATGTAAGTACACTGCATCTCATTTTATTACCAATATGAAAACTTATTTATATGCCCTTGCAGACCCATATAAACCTGTTTAAATATTCAACTCCTGGCCACAGAGGAAATCTTCAGGGCATGTTCCAAACCACTGTTCTGTCTACTACGGTCCTGCTTTCTGACCTTGGTTTCTTGTAGGATGTAGGAGTCAAGGCCATTGATTTTGAAGGTTACGTTGATTGTATATACTGTACACAATGTGTTAATCAAGGTCAAAGGTTTTTAGTAGAACACAGTAAAACAGTATTTCAGATTTTCCTCCAAGTACCCCCAGTGGAACCACAGTTTGAGAACCATGGGTCTAGCAGTCTGAGCAGCAAAATTAATGAGACCCACTCCAAGATTATGAAATACAACACTGAGGTCTACAGATAACACAGAAATTTGAACATGTTTTCTGATGCTGTCTTTTTAAAAAATAAAATGAAATATATATATTTAAATAACATAATTCTCTTAAAATAAGTTAATTATAGACCATATTATATTATATTATAAACAAGAAAACGGCAGAGAAAGCAGAAGGAAACGGAAGTGGCGTTTGATAACGTTGCAGTGACGTACGTTTTCCCTCTTTTGCACAGCTTGATTGAAAATGGCGGACTGGCGGTCTTGCCGTGTTTTCATTACACGTTGTGTAATGTAAGAAATGAAAGGTAATTAAATATTTAGATGCGCACTGTTTATTTTACTTGTTCCCAGGTTCCAGACAAAGCTGCGGACCCCTTAACGACGTTGGCAGATTCAAACATTTCTTCTGCCAAACGGTCAGTACAGTTACCCAGCATGTTCAACCTTATGTTACTGTTTAGCGTGCAACTTCTGCCGTTTGGTTCATTACCCATTACATCGTATGAGGGTGTTAACAGCAGCGTGTGTTCTCTAGAGAAACGTATTATTCATACATATAAGCATCGTTAACAACCGTGGCTATGTGTCATTGAATACAACGAAAATGAGTAAACGCAGCAAAGTGAAAGTAATAGGAGGATAAAAGTATGTTTTATCAGATTACTCGATGAATCTAAACTGAGGGTTTTTTCTTATGTTTTTTTTTTTTTTGCTTTTTCATTTTCGTCTTCCACTCTACCTGGATAACACAGAGTTTAATGTTTATGTAATGTGCATTTATTGTATTTAGATGAACTTCAAAATGTTAAATAGCTGTGAATTAACACTGTATCTGCTGATGAAATATTATGCATTGGCTGCAGTAAATGCTTGTGACATGTCCTTGGTGAATGAGCTTGAGGGCTCGGTCAAAACAAATCCTTAAACTGGAACTGTTTTCTAATGTAGCTTGTGATCCCTTGCTGTTTTGTTTATGGTGCTATTGTAGCTAACCATAACCTGACCTCTTATATCTGTATTTAGGGGAGAAGTTATTTGCAAGAGGACCACAACAGTAATACACAATACTTCTTATTAAGCACATCTGTAAGCTGGTAAACAGCAATCATCAAAGATGTCCGACTATCTGACAAGAGGGTTTCAGGCCCAGCTGACCCTCACCATGGAGGCAACCCTCAGAAAAGCTGTGTGTGATGTAATGAGGATCTTTGAGAACAGCCTACATGACCATCAGTTGGAGTTGGTGCAGAAAGGCGAAGAGGTTGCTCATCTTAAAGTAAAGTTGCAGACTGCAGAGCTCAAGCTGAAAGAGTGGGAGTGTAAAATTACCCAAGGATTGGAGAAGAGTAAATCTCAGCTCAGTGTAACTCAAAGAGAGCCTGGAGTTGGCATGAACCCATGTGGACAAAATACTGATGTTCCTGAGATTGACTTTGAAGGTATAGTATTGAACTATTGAAGGCAAATATGCTGCTTTCCTCTGTGAAATATGTTTTGATTTGTCACACAGTCACAAGTTTGTTGCCTGAGTAAATTGTTAAAAGATGATTTCAGTGTTCACTATATTCCTGTTTTGTTATTTTACAGGAAAGGTGCATTATGTGTGTTGCTGGTCTTTTTGACACTAAATGGCACAAAAAACATCATCAAAGTGGAAACAAATACTAAAAAATAATTATGTATGCAGCTACAGGTGCAATCAGAGTTATTTAACCCCCCACTGTAAATTAGGTTTATTGGCAAAATGTACAAACTATTTAAATAGCTCCAAATTCAACACAAAATGCCACTTTTAAGGACTACAGCGGTATCAAAATTATTCAACCTCTTCATGACAAGCATCTTTAATACTTAGTAGATCACCCTTTGCTATTATGACTTACAAACGTGATGCATATCCAGACACCTACGCTTGGCAAAATTCCTGAGGAATCTTAGCCCATTCCTCATGGGCAATGGCCTCTAGTTCATTAATATTCTTGGGTTTTGCATGCTGCAACCGTCTTTTTCAAATCCCAGGTTGCAGGTTTCCAGTGCCAGAGGAACGAAGCAGCCACAGAGCATCACTGAGCCACCGCCATGGTTCACTCTAGGCAGGGTCTTCTTTTCTTTGAATGCTTCATGCTTCCTCCTTCAGACATACTGCTGATGCATAGGCCCAAAAACTTCTTCTTTGTTTCATTTCTCCACAGAACAGGCCAAAACCTCTTTGGCTTATTTATATAGTTTTGAGCAAATTGGAGCCGACATTTCTTGTGCTTCTGGATAAGTTGTTGCATATGTCTTGGAATTTGGGCATGGAGTCCTTCAGAGTTTAGTATGTGACTTACTTTGGAAACTGAAACCTCAGCACCTGCTACCACCAGGTCCTACTGAAGGTCTTTTGCATTAAGTCAAGGGTTTTTGACCACCTTCCTCCTCAGGACTCTGGTCGCAAGCGTTGATAGCTTCCTCTTTCTGCCATGTCCAGGTAGTGTAGCCACTGTTCCTTTTAACTTTAAACATGCAAGCTATGCTTCTAACTGTATCTCTGGGAACATTCAGTGCCTTTGCTATCTTTTTGTATCCTTTTCTTTGTTGGTGCAAGGCAATGATCTCCTCTCTTAACTTTTTGGACAATTCTCTTGACAGCCATATTTCTAATATGCAATCAAACATCACCGTCAACAATCTAGGTATTTGAGGTGATCTATTTCAAGCACACGGGTTCTCCAGCTTCCCCCACAGTCCAAAAACATGCAGATTTGGGGATTAGACAAATTGGACACTCTAAATTGCCCGCAAGTGTGAATGTGAGAGTGAATGGTGGTCTGTCTCTATGTGGCCCTGCAATTGAATGGTGACCTGTCCATGGTGTACTCTTCTTCTCACCCTATGTCAGCTGGAGTTAGGCCACAGTGACCCTCACGTGGAGGTGGTGGAAGATGAGTGAGTGAATGAACCTAAAATGCAGTGGGGGTTGAATAATTTTGATTGCAACTGAATGTCGCTAATTATGTTTTAAGTGTTTAATTAGTGTGTGATGCTGAGCTTTACATGAATATATAGTTCCATATTGCTTAAAGTACTGTAACCAATATTATTTGCAAGATCATATTAGCATTAAAAAGAAAACATATTTTTAGTGTGTGCATTCATGTGTATTTATTACTATGACATTGGTCAAAAGAAAAGGGATGACACTATTACAGCGCTTTCTTCTGCAACTTGATCATGTTTGTGCGTTTCATTTCCAGTGCCTGATGACTGGTGTGCTCCCCTGGATGAAACAACCAAGCAAGATGACAGTGTATGTCCCAGTGTAAGACTTCGGCCACTTCTGATTCCTTTGCGTCGCATTCCAATCATCAAGCAGGAGGTGTGTGAAGTCTGGGTGTGGTAGCCTTACAATTTTACCTAATAAAGCCACATACACACCACTTGTCACTGACAAAAAAAATGACAAAATCCAGGCCATTAAAATGTTTTTTGGATGAGCAGACCGATTTTATGATTTGTCAGCTCAAAGAATTGAAGATTTTGTAGTTCATGAATGATGAACTTGATTGGAATGATTGGAACAGTGCTTAACCTGCTAACAAATAGCTGTCAGCTTACTCAGAAACTACCTAGTACTAACAAACTGAAAGGGGTGTCTCATTACCTAGCACTATTCTATAAATTGATTCTCCACTAGTACTTATATACTGGAACAAGGACAGTAGTCCAACTGAACAGCTTAGTCAAGCTAAAACTGTAGCTGACTGACTGATGCGACTTGTGACATAAGTAAAACAGAGATTGACTGTTGAAGCCAGAATAGGAGTTTCAAATTTATAGGTCAACAACCGAGCTTTTATTGTACCGAGCTTTTATTGTAGCAGCCTGTCATCTTTTACTGTTGTATTTCTCTGTGCCCTTCTCTCTTCACTCTAATGAACTACTCTTTTATCCTTGTTTGGTTTCAGCCACCATCATCCTGTCTTGGTCAGTGGCTTGAATTGTCACAGACTCGGATCAAATTTCGAGCAAATTTTTTAATGTTGATTGAAGAGGCTAAACTATTTGTTAAAACAAATTATATTGTTGCTGATTGTTGTAGGTAGTTAGTTGTACAGTATAATAGAGAGGAATATGCAGGGTAAATAAGAGTTGGATAGTGGTCTGATTAGTTTTAATGGGATGATTTGGCAATAAAAGTTTGATGATTTGATCTGATGAACTTTTGTCCGTAACTTGTGATCTTTTTACTCTGGTATAAAAGTTTGCAGGAAAGACTGAAACACTGATATGCCCTTTACTGACTGACACCTTTTCATGACAGACTAAATACAGTATATCCAACCTTTTGGGTCAGGTTGCATTTTTTTTGCTGTACTGCTTTAAAAAGCTTATTATCACTTGCTTGCATTCAAGTTTCAAAGTTTCAAGACAATCATTTTTTTCTCTATCTATGTTCTCTTGGCACTGCATTTTTAATCCTTAGAGATACAGTATAATTATTAATGTCTGTCTGTTAAAGGTGACCAGTCAAGACATTGACTCTCACCAGCAAACAAAGAATGTCAGGAGATCCACAAGAGGTGAGTACCATCATGTTTTCCTTAATTATTCACCAATATTTTGTTTTGTAAGTTAAGAGTGGTCATCATTAAATTATAAAAGGTGTACTTGTCACTCTGGAGAATTAAAAAGAAAAAAGCCATGGGGAAGTGGGCACTATTTCTTTACCCTGTGAATGTCATCTGTGGATTATGGAGAGTGCAGGTTGTGATTTATAGTAGTAGTATTCCAACAAAGTTTAAATTGCCTCTATTCTTGGTGTGTACTTGGATGGTTATTATGGGTTATATAGTAGAGAAAAGTATTGTCTCACATCACAAAGTCTTCTTGAAACTGTTGATTTGGTTTTATTCTGTAAAGTACAGTAGCTGCATTGCTGTTGTCGTGGTGGTGATGTGGTGTTCTATTAGTTTTTGTAAACTTAGCATAGAGATAACAGCCACAACTACTCTTGCAGAAGCATAAAGCTTAGCTTATATGAGAGAGGATACAGGAGGTTACCACCACGGTGTAGACTGGAAAGTAAATCAACTTTCTTTACTGGCTCAATTACTCTGAAATTATTTGTTGCTCTTAAGTATTTTTTTAAGATCACAGTATTGCATTTCCTTAGACTGGGATTGTATAATTACATATAATCAACATTGTTGGTTTATGTGCATCTCAATATATTTTCTAGCCATCACTTTTTCCATAATTCATTGGAATAAATTTGATAATAAAAAGCGACCGCCCCAGTGTTGCTAAAAATCACATTGCTCTCATTCTATTAAATAAAATAGTTTTCATGTCAACTGTGATATTTAATTAAGTCATTGTTAAATTGTTCATGTAATGTTTTCTCTTACAGGTTCCACATTAAATGAGAGTCATGAGCACACTCAAGACAAAATCTTACCAAAGCGTGGCAGAGGGAGACCAAGGAAATCTGAGAGAGATGACATAAAAAAATTGATCCTAGACATCAGACAAGAAAATTCTCACCAAACAGGCAGTATAGGTCTTAGATTAAGAGAGACTCGTGTAGTAAAAAAAGAGCAAGACAATCCAGTGAAGAGCAGAAGAGAGGACAGTAAGGCTCCAACAACTAAGTCTACAGAGGAGACAGTGGAAAATAATGGTAAGAAGTATTCCTGCAAATTTTGTGAGAAGGTATTTGACACAGAGTTTGGCCAATACATACACACTCAATCACACAGGAGGTGTCGAGGTTGCAAAAAAGTGTTTCCTTTTCCAAGCACTCTTGCATATCATAAACCACATTGTGAAAAATTTAAGAAATTATTGGCAAAGAATGCACCATGCACCAAACCTGTATCCTTTGTAGAAGAAAAACTGACACCATCAAGCAAAGAGCAGGTGATTTTAATGAAGGAAAGCTCACCATCCTCTGACCACCACAGTGAAACATCAATTCAGAAAGTTGGACCCATCAAAAAACACTCCTGTGTTTACTGCAACAAGAGGTTCTTCAAAAGGAACAAGCTCAGGGATCACATTCGTGTCCATACTGGCGAAAAACCATATAGATGCACTGTGTGCCTAAAGAAATTCCGCATCAAGGCGTCACTCAAAAAACACATGATGAGAATGCACCAGGACCAAATGAATACCAGTGAGATAAATAGAGACCTTGCTTGGGAAAAGCCTATAGAAGGCACTGAAGGTGATAGAGAGCATTTGATTTTGCCCTGCAAAGACAAACATCCAACAGTCAGCCATAACAATGTCCAGAGAGAACACAGTCCAGACAAAAGTTCTGAATGGCAAACCATGGGTGTACGCAACCCTGATGGTTTTATCTGCTCCATTTGCGAGAAGTTATTAAAAACCAGAAATATGTTGATTGAACACTATCGTATCCACACGGGGGAGAGGCCTTTAAAATGTCACGAGTGTCCAGCAACGTTTCGTACTGGTCAACAGCGTTACTTGCACCGAAAAAGATACCATTCTGGGTTAGGGATGCAGTGTGAGAAGTGCAAGAAGCTGTTACCGTCAAAAGCAAGATATTATAAGCATGTGTCAAAATGCTTAATTGAAAAGCCTATTGCCTGCAAGGTCTGTGGAAAAGGCTTCTACCTTAAAGGTCGGCTCTTGAATCACATGGAGCGTTGCCACAGCTAATTCGCTGTACTGTTCACATCCCCATCACGGCAAGAGTGGAGTTTCTCATGAATGCTAATATGACTGATGCTGGGATCAATCTACTTTTACGTTTTAAGACAGCTTAAAAACAGTTTGTTTTTACTATTGGAGTGATCATATTCGTTAAATCTAATATTCAAATCAGCATACCCCATTTCTGTTGAATAGTATGGTGATGCGATAAACTAAAATGCTGAAATCAGCGAGATACAATTTGGGTGAAAATTAAGAATGCATACATGAAAGTTTTTTTTAATGCATGCAGTGCTATAAAACAGGACGATTGAGTGCTGCAAGTTTTTTGAGTATGACTTGTCATCTCAGATTTCACCTTTGTCATTCCAGTTTGATGAGCACAGAGTAAGAAAATCAATAAAATGAAAAGATGTCTGTTCATGTACCAGGTGCTATTCTTCCATCAACAAATTGTTGTTACACTGTATCTTGGTACTTCATTATGGAAGTCTTTACAATCAGAAATAGTTTAAATACAGGTGCGTGTTGGAAAAGTCATGTACCATTTGTCTTTAAAGCAGGCCCACTCTCTGGCCGCATTTTTGGTTACAATGGTCTGCTTTAACATGTCCAGCTGCCTGTACAAGAATTTACTACCTTTAAGCAGCCGTTCAGATCCTCACAGTGTCTGGTGATGTGTTTGGTTGTGGACATATCCATCTCTGTTATGTTGATTTTTTTTTTTATCAGGACCTGACAGGGTCTCCATCACCTGTACTGACACTATGTAACTCTGGTTCGAGTAGCTCCAAGAACTAAAGTGAAACAACTTCACTGCTTCGACTGTTTACTGCATACATCACAGTGCTCCGAGCGAGCGAAGCTAGTGTAAGTTTGGGGGTGAAAGTTATACGGGAGTTCTTTCATTGGAAATGGAAGAGACAGTACAGATACCAAAGAGTTTGAAGACTTTGTCGGATGAGTCAAAGAAAAAGTGGGAGAGTGATAGGATAAGATGCCGGACAAGAATGAATATTTTTCCTGTTTTCACTCGGCGGGATGTCGGAGTGATAGTAACCTGGTTTTACTCTTGGACTAGTAAGTAGACATTGTTCGCTTACAAACTACAAATATTACGTTGCAGCTTGCTGTGTGTCAGGTGGTGTTAATGAACTGTTCATGTCTTATCGCGAGACTTGGATCGTGACCACGTCACAGACACGAACCTGCTAGTGAGAGGACGAGGATATTTTGTTTTCGTGAATTTGATGTGCAGCTATTCAGCCACCCACGGTGATTAACCAGAGATTCACGACCCTTTCCCTTTACGCTCCATATTCTCGGTGGGCTTTCCCCCCCGACATTAAACCAGCTGGTTAAAACTGACTTCGCTTCATTGGTTCTCTGTTTACACGTTAGCCAAAGGTAATGCTCGCTAGCACACGTTCAGTATTGACTGTAACGCTTGTTTACAACCTGATTCAGTATAAATGACTGTTTGTAGACACTGTCTTAGTGTATGAACTGTGCAAATTGGCTTTTTACAAAAAGTGTACATATCACTACTGTGTACAGCAGTAGCGTTAGCCTGCTGACTGAAACAGCAGATGTCACAGCTTGATTGATTTTGCTACAGCGTCATTGCAAAAGTCGCGTGTTTAACCACCAGTGCTTTAAAAGCCAGTCGCTGTGATTAGGTGTAGAGATGGCGTAGCCCTTGAGCATGGCAGCAGCTCAGGGCAGAGGAGTGTGCAGTGGTGGCCACTTTGTTCCCCAGCTGCACCAGGAGGCCATACGGAGAAGAAAACAGAGCGAGTCGATCGTTGACTTAAAAACACAGTCCGTGAAAATAAGGACGATGGAGTCTGTCAGGAGTTCTTTCCACGCTCAGCTGGCCACCGTCATGGACTCGCTGCTGGCAGCCGCTGTGTGCGAGATCGCCAAGATCTTCGAGAGTAGCCTGTGTGAGCAGCAGGCAGAGCTGGTGCAGAAGACGGAGGAGATTCACCTCCTGCGGGACAAGCTGGAGAAGGAGGAGAGGAGGCAGAAGACGAAGAGCGGGGGCAGCGAGGATGGAGAGACGCCACCAGCAGAGAGAGAGGGCAGCTTGATACTGGCAGGATCAGGTATTACTGCTGACTGGCAAGATCAGACGTTATAACCTTTAATTCCTAGAAGGAATGTGTGGTTTGTTTTTTTTTAAATATGTAATCAAAATCTCCTCCGTTACAGTTTCAGATAGCCACAATGATATTCTTCTATTTGTGCAATATTCTATTATAGCTTGCCCTTATTCTGGAATGAAATGTAAATTTCACCATCACAATTTAAGACAAAAAAATTGTGTGATTATGTTTGTAATCTAGTATGATATTATATCCTAATCAGTCTCATATTTACCATTCATACATGTTATTTATTCTTTTTCAGCACCATTTCATTTGAGATTAACCTTATTTTTGAAGATAAATTATGAAGTAGCTTTAGAGACTTTCCTGATAAACTGACCCCTTCATGTTTATTTCACAGGAGTGAATGTGGGAAATGATACATCCTCTCACCAAGATCAAATAGAAGGGCTCAGTCAGAACCTCAGCAGGCTGAAAGAAGAGGTCACAGGCCACGATGGAGCTTCAGTAAAACATGAGGTCATAACCCTCCTGCCTCTCAGTTAGTGGCTTTCTGTTAAAAATGTATCACACAAATCAACTGGATTAAAGAAAAATAGAATAGAATTAAAGAAAAATAGAAATGTGTTTTCCAGTCACTGTTGTGAAGTGAGTATCGGTAGTTAAACTTTAAAGTCCAGGTCACCACAGAAGAATAAGGAGGCACAATTTGATGATGTAAATCAAGCACTAGTAGCTATTGATAGACGGTAAAGTTTTGATGCTGCTTCTCATCTGTTATTGTAGCAATGTTTGCTTGTCGCACTAAGTTGACCTCTTCTCTTCTGTCTTTAGTCTGTATTTTCTGTTTAACAAACATCTTTTACCTTTTCCTCGCAGTGTGCTGCTTCAAGGCCTATCCTGGGGTCTGATGGAGCCCAAGCTGAAGATGAAGGCCTTGCTGCTGGAGACCAGAGACAGATAGATACCTTATCTGTCACACGAGCCAAAGCCAAAAGTAAGCTATTAAAATAGCCAGTGAGCACCTTGTTAGACCTTAGTTCTCTTGTGCGTTAGTGCTTATCTAAAGCCACATTTCCACCGAGTGTATTGTGTGTATTTTTTGTGTTTTCATTCGGAATAGTACTAAAATAGCTGGACCCAACCATTGCAATTTTTCCCTTTGGGTACCATAGTAAATTGTATGCTATGGTCAAAACACCTGACCCAGGACTTTACCATTCCAAACTCTACCATACCAAACCTGATGGAAACACAGTGGAGTTGCATCTCTCCTTACCCACATTTTCAACTTAAAACTTGTGTCTGGTGGTTCCAGCTGTATGAAAAACAGCACAAGTTCTCCTCCTTACAATACAACCCCTTATTCTACTGTCCTCTAATGTCTCTTATGGTGAAATTATATACATGCATTCTCTAAAGCCACTTGATGCTCTGTTTCATAGTGCTCTACGGTTCCTAACTGGTGACAGGTCTCTCACCCATCATTGCATTTTATATGGAAATAATGGGCTGGTCCTTTCTTCCTACCAGAACAGAGATACACTGTCTCTTACTTACCTATAACGCAATTTGTAATAAACTCCCTCCATGTTTGTGTGCTCTGTTACAGCCAAGTGAAAATCATTATCATACACAAATGGAACATTCTTCAGGACATACTCAAACTAGCCTGACTGTTTTCCATGAATATATTTAAGACACTAATCAAAGACACACTCTGTACAGACTATTCATGCTTATCTTAGCACTCATCCCTTGCCCAGCCTTTAACTAATATTAATTGTTTTATAATCTTATTTTATGTTACATTTTTTTTTTCTGCCAAAACTTTAACAGGTGTTGCTTGCTTCCTTTTCATTTAAATTTGGTCCTATGCTCACCATAGATGCAATAACATGCAGTGCTTGCAAAAAGCTACACTTTACTCCGTTACAAACACAAAAAAAGACTCGCACTCAAAGTGGCATGGGTTGCCAGACCACCAGTACAATTACGTACCAGAACGGTGATGATGAGATTGTTATATTTAAGTTTTACAATGAAAATGACAAATGTCCCCTCCCATTTATTTGAAAAAACAAATTGCTTGAGTACAAGTTCACTCACTCACTCATTTTCTACCGCTTTATCCACTCGGGGTCGCGGGGGGCGCTGGTGCCTATCTCCAGCTAACATAGGGCGAGAGGCAGGGGTACACCCTGGACAGGTCGCCAGTCAATCACAGGGCCACACAGAGACAGACAACCATTCACTCTCACTTTCATACCTACGGGCAATTTAGAGTGTCCAATTAACCTAGTCCTTGAGTACAAGTTCTGTCAGAAAATAGTGTTGATGCATATCAGTGAATGTTGAAGTACTTATATGGAAACCATTGCCCTTTTGTTCAGGATATACTGTGTACCTGCTCGTCATGTAGACTGCACCACTGAGTTTTTTTCTTTTTCCTCCTCCTCTGTCTGCAGTGTCTCACTGGGATCAGGGCCCTCACAGTGCAGACTGTAGACCCCTCCAGGAAAAAGCCTCCACCCCTTTTCTTTCCATCTCCCAAAGTGGATGTTGTTCCCCCAGGCCTGACCCAGGCTTAACTCAACCAAGGGAGTGGTTATCACGGTTGGATGCCACCCGAGGTCTGGAGAATCTGCAGGCAGATGGCACCAGCTGCTCTGTGCCAGTTAGCACTAGTTCTGGCACAGACGCACCCTGCTTCAGACCTGGTTATGGCCCTGATGAGGCCAGCAATGAAAGTGATGATGATTCCTTCCCTTTCTTGGACCAGGGGCCTGTGAACCAGGACTCCAGTCAAAATTCAGCACAGGGCCAGGGCATGGGGCAGACAGAGGCCAGTGAAGATCAGCCACAAACTCCCTCTGGTGAATCACCATGGAGACCGAGAGACGACAGGGGTGGAAGGATCAACATCAGTCTTACACGGCGTGCCACAACCCTGGGTATCAGAGACCCTCTTCGACCACAGACACTTACACTACGACACACCAATGCCCTCAGTCACCCTCCAGCTCCTGGTGGAGGGAATGTACGACCTTACACCTGCCCCTATTGTACCAAGTGTTTTACTTACCCCTCCCACCAGCGCAGACACCTTTTGCGCCACACAGGGGTCCGACTGCATCCCTGTCAGTTTTGTGACAAGAGCTTCCTTACTCCCTCAGAGCTGACAGTGCACACTCGCACGCACACAGGAGAGCGCCCCTTTGGCTGCGCTCAGTGTGGTAAACGATTTGCCCGCAGCGGGAACTTAAGAGCCCACCAACGGGATGTTCACATGGGCAAGAGACCCTTTGCTTGCACTGAGTGTGGAAAGAGATTCGCTCACAGAGGGAACCTGAGGGTTCACAATCACAGGGTCCACCAAGGAGATCCATACTACGTGGAAGATCAGCAGGAGCCTGACCTAGGCCCTAATCCTGTGTGATTAATCCCATTATCCTATAATAATAATTTTGCACTTTAAATTTGATGGCAATGTCTAGAAAGATATTTCAGTTATATCTGAACACCTGAAAACAATTCCATTGTATTTAAGTGTTGTTTTTACTTGATGTATGACAACCTGCAACACATTTTATATTAAGAAAAGATGAGATAAAAGTGAATGTTATTTGTCTTTTGATTTTTAACTGTGCTTCAGTGTCAAAATTAATGGTCACTCTAAAGGAGTTAGCATTGTATTAATTACTTAATATTTTCAGCAACAAGAAATATTGGCTGTTATAAAAAAGCATTTTTCAGCATAGTGTATGTCACTATACATATCATTTCATTACCTGAGCTGAAATAACATTAAAAAGTTTTTTCTTTAAGTAAATACAGGAACTTTTAATTATTAGATTAGATATGTGGCAGGCAGATATTACTATAGCATGTCCCTTCCTACAAAATTGTGCTTTTCTTCACCCCTCCAGCTAATTTGTTCTAAAATATGATCACAAAAGTATGTAACTGTGTTGTTAAAGGTGCTTTTATTTTCATCTTATTTGCTGAATGACATCAAATAATATAATAAAAAAGGCTATTTTCAGCTTGAAACTAAGAAATGTTAATTCACTAATTTTGACACTAGGGGGCAGAGTTATCATGCAAGAGACATTAGAAAAAGATTATTGATAGAAGCATATCCTTCTTTACCATGTGCCCTATATTGTCATAGACTTTTTTTACCCAGTAAATGCACATCATCTTCCATCACTTTTGTACTTATTTATTAAACCTTTATTTAACCAGGAAGCTTAAAGATACAAAAATCTTTCAAAGTATACCTGTCTGTGATTACAAAGTTACAGAGCTATTTAATGTGTTCTAAAGGTTATTCCATGACTGGAGAATAACATGAGTTTTGTGTCCTGCTTGTGCTTAGCTGTACAAAGCCCAGTTTATATCCTGTGCTTTTTATTCAAGTGTGTACACTCCATTTAAATCACCTTGAACCACCAAAAACCCTAATGTGTCTGAGTATCTCATAAGACATTGTTCGTTTGTACATTGAGTCACCAATCTCAGCCATAAAGTGGATATAAAGCTTGTCCCACTGATTGTCCCTCTCCTCCATTTCAGTCCATCCTGCATAATGTGATTTCATTGTAATAGACTGGAAATTAAATATGGGCAGCTTAAGCTTCCCAAGAGCATCAGCTGAACTTAAAAAAGAAGGCAAACTAGATTTTTGTCCCCCACCCCTTTTATTGAAAACACACTAGGAAGGGATGTTCTGTTATTAATAGCCTGCATAAAAAGTGATGTCGGCTTGTGAGATGTGGTGAGGTTGTTGGGATGTCTTTCTCAGTCTCACAGTCTCTCTACACACACACAGTCTCAGCTGCTGAGCAAGGCTGGGTCAGGCTGTTTGTAACTATTCCCCAGGCTGCTGACACCTTGGTTTGCTCATAGAGATTACGTTAACTGACCTCTGCCTCTGACCTCTCCTGACCCTGGGTTCTAATTCTATGGAAATGAACATTGTAAGAGTGTACAACCACAACAGTACTAATACAGAGAGAGAGAGTAATAATAATGGTTTATGTTTTGCTTAAATTTGGCTTTGTAAGTCATATTAGGGCAAAGTGTGTGTTTAAGACTGAACTACTGTTAATGTGAGGATGGGCGACTCATTGAGTGACGCTCCTGGCCCTTGCAGACCTTTTAGGTCAATGTTCGATGAAGTGCAGCATTTATGGAAGATGATAGCATCGCATCAAACCAAGTCTATGTGCAGGTTTGAGTAAAAGAAATTGTGTGTGTGTTTTATAAGCACAGCTTACATTGGTGTTGCTGTTGTTTTTCTTTTTGTGTATTTGGTTTTGTGTAATCTCCTTTATGCTCTAAGCAGCTTTGCCCCATGCAGATAAGCAGCAAATGAACAGCTGACCAGGCTGGAGGGATTACAACTGACTGGTGCTCTGACTTAATGTGGGAAGAGCGTTGCACAGAGGTAAGATGTAGATAGTTTATGTTTTAACCAACAGTTTTCTCTTTAGCACTGATTAAAGCCCAGATTTTGTAAATGGACACAGTCCAAAGGCTCTGTGAGTCATTCCTGTAAAGCAGTGTTTCCAAATCTTTTTATATGTAGACCCTCTTTTTAAAGGCGACAAATGAGTGCAGGCCAATTCACAATATAAATAATGAGCCAACTATTATAAGGTTAACCAGCCATTTTCAAAAGACATACACTGATAAGTTAATAAATGAATCACATCTTAATATTATACATGCCTTATTTAATAAATATTGATTAAAGATCTGGGGAAAATGTATCAAAATTATTTGGCAACCCAGAAAAAGATCCCACAACCCATCTCCAGGCCTACCCCAGTCTGACTGCTCTAAAGATTTAACATTGTTTGTTTTCACACTCAACATATAACACATATAACTGTGACATGGGTAACCGTGTCACCAGCATACAGGGATCGTGCTGGAATGTGCTCTTTACCTTTACTATCACAATTTTTCACTTTTTTCCCTCCTGCCCCTAAGGCTGCAGATCTAATTAAATAAATTGTCTCAAATAAATAAATAAACCCGCATTCCCTTCATCTCCTGCCTTCCTTTGCCCCAGGCCTAAGGAGTCATTCCATCACCATCCTGTAATCCCTGTATGAGTTAAATTGTCCCCTTGAGTTACTACACCCTCCTATCACAACATGTCACACTTGTACAAATAGAGGAAGTATTAACCCCTCTGAGGAATCAACCCCTGAATGTTGTGCGCATTAATTTTTATGTACCAACACCTCTCTAACATTACATTTACTTTTTCATGCATGTCATGGCTGTAATGGGTACACTTATCATGCTCTCTCTACAGTATGTGTGTGTGTGTTTGGCTACAAGGAGTTGAGCATTGCTCTAAGGGTTTTCATAATCTGCCTATTCCCACCACTCCCCAGAGGCTGCAGTTTCATAAGGGTTGCCATTAATGTAGTGAAACCCCCCTTTTGGATATTACAGTGCTCTTTGCTGCTCAGGGAAGTGAGTTGATCCATCTTCTGCTGACTGTATTTAAACACTCACTTAATGTGCAAATAGTGTTGGATTGGGGGACGCTGCAGAGCTTTTAATGTTCATCTCTTAAAGCTCTTTGTGTATGGAAAAGGCAGATTTCAGGGCAGGATCACAGAAGTTCATTGGTAATCTGCCATAAATGGCAAAAATATTAACAAAGGTTGTGGATGTGGGATTTTCATTAAGGATGCTGATG
The DNA here is from genome assembly GCA_016785285.1 of Brachirus orientalis. Taxonomy (NCBI): domain Eukaryota; kingdom Metazoa; phylum Chordata; class Actinopteri; order Pleuronectiformes; family Soleidae; genus Brachirus; species Brachirus orientalis. The sequence continues at coordinate 521,638 of JAFBJR010000026.1, forward strand.
GGATTATTTCACAATCAGCTGTCATTTGTGATGCCAACAGTTAATAACTGGGACATGCAGTATGTCTGGTCAGGCCCTGGACCCACTGTGCACATGTTTATGTGTGTGTCTATCTCAATCCAAGGCTCTGAGGAACAGTTAGCAGGTTGAATCTCCAGCAGGCAGCAGCATTGAATGCTTCTCTTCACGTTTTGGGGGTCACAGAGGATGATGGCAGGCTGGGCGTAGATTATCGTCCTCCTTCAGAGTTACTGGGTTTTCCGTGTGTGTGTGTGCGCATGAATGAGAACGTGTTTTTCATAGGCTGCTCTTGGGTTGCTAAGCAACCCAGTGTCTGTGCAATGGAGTGGGGGGTGGAAAAGGAGAGAAGCACCAGGTCAGCAGAGACAGACAGACACTCACAAGCATTGCTGTGTCTGGTTGGACACATCGGTGCTCCTGATGAATGATGCTGATTATTATCAAGTGTAAAGATTGGCTGGAAGCCTGAACAATGTTGGACTGTTAAGTCCAGTCCCTCCAACTCTCTACAAAAATTCTGGCTTTCCTCAAATTGCTAAGTGTATGAAATTACACAAAAAGAAAAAAAAAAGAATAAATGTAATAAAGATACAGCAGTCTAAATTCATTCAGCACAAATTAATACAGTTTTAAGTTCAAGTTAATTTACACATCATGATACACACATTTTTATCACTTTTATTTTTTTTAAAGAGAAATTATAGGAAGAGAATAAACGAAGGATTTAAAGTGGGAAGATTCCACACTCACCAGCCACTTCTGCAGGTATTATGTGTACCTAATAAAGTGACAGCTGTAATCTTTGGTTGTTGTTTCCCATCTGCTCAAAGGTTCGACATGTTGTGTGTTCATGTTGTGTGTTCATGTTGTGTGTTCATGTTGTGTGTTCATGTTGTGTGTTCATGTTGTGTGTTCCGGGATGGTTTGAGTCTGTCCACTCGAACAAATTTGGGTATTCTCCTTGACCCCCATTTTTACCGAGAGAAGTGCAGCTTTGCTAGATAGTAAACCCGAAATTCTCAGACCAGCCCATTCACATTTAAAGTCACTGAAATCACCCTTCTTCCCCATTATGATGCTTAGTTTGTACAAGTAATTGGACAGATGTACCTAATATGTTCCCCTAATAACATAATTAGGGGCACATAAGTAAGGTATCCAAAAGCAAGAGAAGAAGGGGATTGCTGGAAAGGAAGGAAAAAAATGAATGGATGACCAAAACCTGGAGGAGGCAGTAATGTAAAATTATGGACAAATTCTGTAAAATACTTTATCAACCAAATAACTTTGTCTAATAATTCATAATCTTTGATGATGGCAATAGTACTGGCCAAGCAATCTGACTTGACTGACAGACACACAGGGATCCCCTGTTGTTTCCAAAGATGGGTCCAAGAACTGAATCCTCATTGTTAAAACATTACCAGTCTGTACATGTACATGATGTACATAACTTTATTTCATTTGAAATCATTCTTATGAGATTATGCTAAGTGTGTTTATGTTGATATGATGACTACTTTGGCTTGTGAGCTAAATATGAATCACCCATGATTCAACACACCAGCTCTGCAAGTAGCTGTTTTGTGTTGTTTATCACATATTTGCCTTTTAATTGTTCCATCACAGACAATCCAGACACCAAGAATCAGTACAGTTCTGTTTCTCCTCAGCATTATTGTGTTTCCTCCTTGTCTAACTACACTTTTGCAGATTCAGATTTTTTTGGTTACGTATATAAAAAGACCAGTGTACTCGCCATATCTGCCTAGGAGATGCTGAGAGAACATAGCGCACCTCTAATGATCTATTCACTCCAGGGCAAATGGGTCCAAGTGACAAGAATGGAGGGTTGTCACAGTTCACTGTCACCAAGGTAACCAAGGCCAAACCTTCATATGCTGAATTGTGCTATCACTATATGGGAGACAGATTGGAGGCTATTGTCACACAGCCAAGAGTCAGGCATGGCAGGTTAACAAGGCCAAGCTGGACTGGACTAACTGTACCTGGACAAACCTGCCACATGTGGGTTGATGATTGTGATTACAGTATTCTGTTGATTACAGGGATGATGAGGATTTTACAGTGACTCTGGCGCCAGTAAGGAGTTTCTATGTATTTCAGTGTCTGGCATCCAATTTTGAAATGCATATGATAATTTAAATGATTTGAATTATCCTCAGATCAGCTGGCGTATTTGGCTCATATACTCATTATGCATTAAAACACTAAAAATACCTAAAGAATTATGACTTTAGAAACAAAAAAATCATTAAAAGCGACCAGGGATGCAAGCGCTCTCATTTTCATGTCTCAATTTGGAGATGCAGTCATGAACATATGTAGGTTATCATGAGATTTGCATTCTAAAGTGTGACAATACATTTCCAGACTGTTGGGTTGCTTTGACATATTGCAGATTTGGTCATATAAAGTAAGATTGGAATTCTAGGATGTTACATCACAGGTGTGTAAAGTTCTGTTATGCTGGGTCACGTAAGATTATAATTCTACATTCTTGAGCTTATTTTTCTTCTTCAATGTTTTATGACAGTTGGTATACTGTAATGATGCTTTACTGCCTCCTCTTTTTTCTTTTTCTTATCCTTGATTCCCTACATGTTTACTTTGGAATATTGAGTCACAGGGTTAGAAATCTGGAATGTAGCAAAACAATTTAGAAGCTACAATTTATACTTATTGCATCCAATTTCCAGAATGGTGGGCCCTGTAAGGTTACAATTCTAAAATGTTACATCTCAATACTGCGAACCGTTAACACATCTGTAGTATTTTCACCATATTCTTGCCTCTGAAAGTGATCCGTGTAAACTGATTTGGTTTAACCAGAGGGGGATTTTGGCAGCATATGTTGGGGTGAACACGTAGAACAGTGTGGGGATGTGAAACAGTGGGTGGGTTTAGAAGAGCTTTGTGGTGAATGTTAGGCTGGTGGGGGGCAGTTAGAAGGACATATAGTGTACAGCAGTGGTGTTTATGTTGCCTTGCCCATCACTGGCAAGTAGTGTGTGGGGGGGGGGGGGGGCATTGCTGGCAGACACTAAGTCAGATGAACAGCTCTTCTCATTCCCTGCTGTGAGGTGTGTGTGTGTGTGTGTGTGGTGGCAGACAGCCAGTTCCAGTGATGGCACCAACTGTCACTGTCACTCTCTGCTTCTATCCTCACTGAATCGTCTCTGTGTGATGGTCTGGTCCCTTCTTACAGTAATACGGCCACTTGATACATTTGTCTTGACTGATACTGATCACAATATTGTAAATGGATTCAACATCACACATGAATGTGTCATCAAACTCAACAAAACGAATAGTCTTTCAATGTCATTTAACAGGTTCATACATCTGTAATGCAAACATTTTATTGCTTTGCATCACAATCCTACTCTGACTGTCCATCCATCCATCCATCCATCCATCCATCCTCTGTCGCCTATCCGAGGTCAGGTCGCGGCGCAATCCCTCTCTCCAAAGCAGCAGCTCCCTCCCGGATGACCGAGCCTCTCACCCTATCTCTACAGGGAGAGCCCAGACACCCTGCGGAGGAAACTCATCTTCTTTCGGTCACAACCCACAGCTCGTGACCATAGGTGAGGGCAGAGCCCGCATCTCTGCGGACGCCGCACCGATCCAAGTGTCCATCTCCCGCTCCATTCTTCCCTCACTCGTGAACAAGACCCCGAGATACTTGATCTCCTCCACTTGGGGCAGAATCTCACTCCTGACCCAGAGAGGCCACTCCACTCTCTTCTATGTTCTTAAACACACTATGTTTAAGAACATAGTCTCGGCTTTGGAGGTGCTGATTTTTCGAACCGGTGGCCCAGTACTCCTCCCGGAGAACTCCCCACATCTCATTCACCCTCCAGGACCCTGCTGAGAGTGTAGAGCTGATTCACCGTTCCACGACCAGGACTATAGTGAATCTCTTTTTTGTATTAAAGTGGGCACAGAAAGTGAACTGTAAACGTTTGATTGTTTATTTGACATTTTACACTGAATGATAAATCAATAAAACCAATAGAGAAAATCCTTAAATCTCTCTTTACCCTTTCAATACTGACGTTCGTGTCTTTGGCATTGGATTTTGTACCATGTTTTGTGCAATTAACTATGCTCCACTGTCAATCATTGAACCATTTTTGTGTAAATCAAAAATGTAAATAATAATGTCAGTTCTGCTCATTCTTTATATTAATTGAATATTTGTGTTAAAGTAAAATAGGATAATCAATACCACTTTCATCTGTCTGTTTAGTGACATTTGAAATAAATGGATGAAATAAAGTCAGTGTTCTCACAAGTAAAGCTGCATAGTGAGTGTCAGTCAGTGATGCATCTGAACTGTGTGTATTGAATCATGATGCATCCAGGTGAATCATCTCGTGGTCACTGTACTGAGGCTCGTATTCAGAACTCGGTGGAGTGCAGCCTTCCTGCTCTGCGTTCTCCCTCATTAATCACAACCTCATAACACACCCTGCCACTTCCGCTCTGTCACGAACTCCTCCATCCCTCTGTTTCTTTAGCATATTTAATCACCTGCAGTCAGTGGTTAGGCAGATCTCGGCACCGTGGTGATTGGCTGGACCAATACGTGGGCGGGGTCTTCTCTCACGCATCACACACGTACCAGCGCAATGGGACAGATTCTCTCTCTCTCTCTCTCTCTGCCTTCCACAGATACGCCAGAGCGCAGACTGCAGCAGAATGCACGACCAGCAGGATTTCCCTCTTCATTTTGGAGCAGCAGAGAAGCCAGAGACAGTTACCTGCTGAGGAGGAGAGAGAGATGTCACTCCTGAAGGATCCACTGAGGAGAACTTGACCCTCAAGCTGCAGAGTGAGTAGGTGAGTGTGTGCTTGTCCTTCTGTGTGTGTGTGTGAGTGTGTGTGTGTCTGAATGTGTGAGTTCACTGCAGAAGAGGAAGCACTGCAGATACACTGTCCAGAAGCCCTGCTCATCCCTCTCTCTCTCTATCTCCCCTCCCCCACTCCCCTCTTCCTCCTCCTCTCCTCTCCTCCTCCTCCTCCTTCTTCTTCTGGAGCAGTTATTAACATGTAAGGACTTTACCAGTTTCTTTTACCAGCGTAGGCCCGTGTGTGTGTGTGTGTGTGTAGTCTGCATTTGTGAGAGAGTAATTTGTCTGGCTGTCTACCTGACTCAGCAGCTGCAGGCTGCAAACCAAGTGCGTTTGATTTTTCTTGCCTCACAAGTGATGTGTGCACAAATCAAGCTCACCCCTACACTGTTACTGAATAACGCTCGCCCTGCAGGTGTGCATCTGGCTCTCAGAAGCAGCTGTGTGGACTCCTGTACACGCACACACACACACCTCCTGGACTGGACCTATCCCTACCGACCTGCCCCTCGAGCCCATTTAAGGGAAGGATGCCTGGGTCTGCGTCCCTGTGCTGAGGAGGCGGCGGCGGGCAGCAGTATGGGCGCTGCGCTGGCCAGCATCCCCACCACCCCCTCCACCACCGATCTGCCACCATCACGCTGCCCCACTGACACGGGCGCTCCCCCAAGCCCTGCTGATGGGCGAAGACACTGACGCCACCCCGACACTCAACCACCGCGGCTTCCTCCCCGACCACAACTATGTGACTGAAGGTAAGAGAATGACTGGTGAAGGTGTCTGTGCGCGTGTGCGTGTGCGTGTGTGTGTGTACACTTGTTAGTCAGGCAGAACGGCTTTCTAATCTTCTATAAGCCCCGTGTCAGTCAATGTTGACACAGTTGTAGACATGTGGAAGCGAATTCTCCTCTACAAAATTAAAACACCTTGAATAAGTTTTCCTCTTCTCTTCCCTGGTGATATTTTTTTCAGCCACACACATCTTTTAGGCCTACTTTGTCTTTGTTTGTGCTTCTGTTTTTGTTTGTTTTTGTTCTTTTTTTTAACCTTGTGCAGCACAGCCATTATGTTGCACTGCAGGAAAGCATTGATCTGGCTTGTGTGTGAATATGTGTATTTATGTCAGAGACAGAGAGTGGGAGCACAGTGTTCTCTGTGACAGCAGAATTTTCCAGACGACCAATATCATATTTCTTTATACTTATTTCATTGTAAATATAGTTGTTTTGAATATAAGGGGCATACATCTGAATTCCTTCAATCCAGATAAATGACAACCCCCTGTCCTCCTTATGTGCTAATCTCAATTATTCCACTAATCTCACCTGCACACTATACCTTCCCATTTGCCTTTCTCACTGTCTGTCTGTCTGTCTGTCTGTCTGTCTGTCTGTCTGTCTGTCTGTCTGTCTGTCTGTCTGTCCCCAAACCTTTTGTTTCTCTCAGCTCAATGTTCACTCCACATTCCTTTGCACAGAATAGAGATTATCATTTAGGAGTCAGGAGTGTGTTGCAATCTCATTTGTGATCTTGGTGCGGAAAATGAGTTATGCTTCCTGTGCCTGTGCTGTAATACAATTAACTCACTCTCACTGTCATCAGGGGAGACCTGTAGTACTGCCTGTTGATTGCGTGTGCATTCAACACACTGTCTTGCTGAGAGGATTCTGTCTTTGTGCTTCCTTTTTTGTCTCTGTGTCGGTTTCCACGTGGAATATTTGTCTCTGTCCATTTGTGAGGGATGAGTGAGCGGCAGAAAATCACTTTACCATCCATCCCCAACCATCCATTATTGCCATAGCAACAGTCAATGGTGATAAACATGCTGCCTTTCATGCTCAGCCAGTATGACTGACAGGTTGTCTCCACCCATTAATAATGGCAGTATTAATTATTCCACACATCTCAGGCAGACACAGGGTGAATTGCTGATTAGCTTCCACCAAAATGGACACACCACTGTGCACCATTCTACTGAAATGGTTGTGGAACACATTGTCATAGAATGGTATGGACTTTGGAATAACCAGGTATTGTTCTGAAAAGAATCAATCTCACAAAAATCACCCCTAATGATTGTAATTTAAGGACAAATAAACAAAGCAATTCATCACCTATCTCTTCCCCTCAATCCACTCCACCTTTCCCTCAGATTCACCCCACCCCTGTCCTACTCCCATTTTCCACCCCTTCCCTCATTAGACCTCTAATGTAACTCACAGCATCACTGCTGAAGTAGTGCAACTATTATCCAGCAGTATTCTAAAGGCTGCTCAAACACAATGTGCCTGTGTATGTGTGTGTTTAAAGAAAGGCAGAGAGTGGTATAGACAGATTGCATGTTATTTTATGTTTGGCTGTATTTTGATATTTCCTGTGACTTTCTTTCTTTCTTTCTTTCTTTCTTTCTTTCTTTCTTTCTTTCTTTCTTTCTTTCTTTCTTTCTTTCTGTCTGGTTTCATCCATCTCCATGCCTGAGTGTCTTTGACTTGAATTACTTTTTATTTGCTCAGATCTGTGGATGCATATGTATGGCTGTGTATCTGCAGGAGTATGTGTATGTGCATATATTATAGTTTGTCTGTAGATCTTCCTGTGTGGATGCCCCTGCCCTTTAATTCTTCTGTGTGTGTGTGTGTGTGCGCGTGGAGGGGTACTTGACCTCCCTCGACCTCACGTACCTCGTCTCCCATACTTCTCTCCTCTCGTCCCTTTTGACTTTCGCCTCTCTGCTAGATCCTTGATATGACCCACAACCTCTAAATATCATTTAAAGGTTTCAGTCTGTATAGAGAGACATACACTACAGCACCATGTGACCAGAATGTGAGTGAGGGATACACTGATCATGAGAAGAAAAAGTGTAATTGTGTCAGTAGACCCTCAAGGATTTGATAACAGTATCAGACAGAAAGTAAGTGTATTAACACCCTTAATTTATAGGATCAAGAGAACTGTTTTTTTTTTAAGTGAAGTGTTGTCGAAAGTGCCCAGGTGCAGACACGAGCTTACACAAACTGAAAACACAAAAATGCATCTGGAGCTTGATATTCAATTAATCTTTGAAGACACCACGGAAATGCTTTGTTTTGCAGCATTTCAGATGCAGCGTCCACTTTAATTAATCTTTCTTTTATTTTTATTCTGATTAGAATGTTAGGTATTAGACTATAAGGTCTTTGTATTGCTCTCATACATACCATCACTTGTGAGACAGATTTTTATTTAAGAGGCTTACTGAGGTCTGCCAACCCTCTGTCCCATTAGTTGTTTATCTCTGTTCATCTCTGTTCATCCTCCAGCAAAGCCCTACATGTGAATATTTCACATATTTCATGTTATACGTATACGGTATGATCATGAAAACACCACCAGTAGATTTTCTTTGGTGATATAGTAACTCAGTCCCAACCTTGACACCCCCCCCCCACCTGCCCGGCCTTTCTTGCCTTTCTTTCCTTCCTTCCTTCCTGAACCTTCTACCACCCTTCCCTTTCCTCCATCCTTGCTCCTCTTGCAGGGCTGCTCCTGGCTATAGCCTGAAGAGCTCCGCCCATCCTGTCCACCCCTCTCCACCCTGGAGTCCTCCCCCAGGATGTTGAGCCCCATCCAGGTCCTGTGCTCCGACATCACTACCCTTTCTCTGGAGCCTGAGCCGTTTGCCTCTTACACTGAAGGTGTGTGCTCGATCCTTTTCTATCCCGAAGGTCATCTCTATGTCGCACACTTGCACCACCTGACCCCAGATGAATGAGTGTGTGTGCTGTATATAAAGTAAGTGTGTGGTTTGAATCAGGTTAATTCTCGTGTGTGTCTGAGTGTTATAAATATCTTAAACATCGCTGTCTATGTCTGTTTCATCCTTTCTGTGTGTCTCTATTTTTTGCACCTGCCTGTTTTATTTTTGTCTCTGTCTGCCTGCTTCGCTCTAAATTGTGTGTGCTGGTGTGTGTGTTTGTGTTACTACAGTATATTTGAGTGATCTCTTTAAATAGTTGGGCAGGCTGATACCTGGTATTTTTCAAAGCATAGTTTTCTTTATTTAACTGTATAAAATCCAAATATGAGAAGTGAAAACTATTTATTAATGATCATAATCATTGCATACTAAGTTTCTGTTGGTTGATTAATTGATTAAACAGTAATCACATACAGACAGATATAAGATGAACAGTGAGACAAGGGAGATTTTGGATTAAATTTTAATATTTATGAGGCTATAATCCGAGTTTACCAGCTAAGCTTATGATCTTTTTAAATATACAGTTTTACAAATATGTATCTATGCAAATAAATATCGAGAATTCAGGTAGTCAGAAGATGACTTTGCAGCTGTACCTAAAACTGAATTACAAATGAATATCACACGTGCTGAAGCTGGCATGGGTTTTTATTTCTAATTGTTTGTGTCTTCAGCCATTAGCCTCACACAGACTCCTTGCTATGTTTGGAGACGAGACAGGTTCCACGCTGAGATACACTAAAACTGCTCCTTGACCACAGATACATGTACTTTTTTTCCCTAGATTACTCTAAAACAGCAGTATATAGATCTATTTAACCTTTCCCTCCAGCAGAGTCTCCCCTTATTTCTTTCAACCACTCTTTTCTTCTCATTCATCACCCCATTTATTACTCTACATCATAATTTGTGTACGTCAGCACAACACACTTGTGCACACATATGCAGGAAATGTGGGCACTTGAGCTCCTGCAAACGCACACACGCACACGCACACACACACACACACACACACACACACACACACACACACACACACACACACACACACACACACACACACACACACACACGCACACATCTCCTGCTGTGTGGTGGCTTGTCTTTGCTTTCAAGGAGTGTGTGTTTTTGGCTCAGCTTTAATGGTTCACATTTACACAGACCCAAGATATCTATAATTGGGACTGTAGGATGTCTGCTCCCCTCTTTGTCCCCATACCCTCAACAAAATCCAACCTACCACCCTCATCCATAAAATATGGAGCACTTACCCTCCTCTCCTCTCCTCTCCTCTCCTC
>JAFBJR010000026.1:531648-608702 GCA_016785285.1 Brachirus orientalis
CCTCTCCTCTCCTCTCCTCTCCTCTCCTCTCCTCTCCTCTCCTCTCCTCTCCTCTCCTCTCGGTCTGCTTCATTTAATTTTATAGCCACAGATGAGCACTAATCCTAATGTGTATAATTCAATGGTTGGAGCAAAATTATTTTCATCATCAGTTAAGTAGCCTAGTATTTATCACTTAATTGATAATTTCTCTTGCTTTATGCAACGCCGTCAAATTGTAAAAGAAAAACATTATTTTCAGCCTCAAGTGACATCTTTAAATTCCTTGTTTTGTCTAGCCATTTTCTGTTTACTGTCATTAACTTTAAAGGTCGTCATTTTTCTTTGTTTGAGTTGTGCCTCTGCCTCAACACCCAAAATGTGTACTCTGACTGGTTTGTCTGTTCAGGTTGCTGTAAAAACACAGCAGTGCAGATGGCAGCCACTGTGAAGCAAGGCCCTTACCCCAAAGTACATACTGTATAAAATGCTAATTCTAAGATTATGAAAACCAAATGATTTTTATTTTACAGCACTTGCAAATATATTAATGGCATTACATTCAATATGGGGTCATTCATGTTTGTTTGTCATTGTGTAATGCTGATTTGTATGCATACGTGTAGGCACATGCACTTGCACTTGCAGTTGCAGTGGCATATTTTCTTAAGCTATATCGTGTCCTGCATCTGTGGTGTAGCGTAGCTGTTTCTGCGTTACTTCAGTTGAACTCACACTACTCTGTCTGTCTCATACTCTGTCGCACACATATGCAGTTCATCATTACATGCATTCTAAACTGGAGCCACCACGTGATGCATTAATTATCTGCCTGTCCTCACAGTGTGTCATGGCATTGCATCTTGTGGTATTAATTCAGCAATATTTATTCCTGGACAAAAGTGCAACACCACAATTATTTTATTGCTTCCTCTTCCCTGTGAGAATTGGATTGATGAATCCTACTTTCTCCTTTATCAGGACTGCCATATATGACTAACCGTTACAAGTACCACTGCTACTGGTTGGCTCAGCGTGTTACTATGGCAACCCCCTGCTCACCAGAGAAACCCCTCCTCTGCCCCCCCCCCTTCTTTTCCATCTTTCCCATTCTACCACCACCAGCATCACTACCACACCATACACACTAACCTACAGCAAGGCAGCTGAGTGCCATGGGGGGATGAGAGGAAGTGAGGGAGATGAGGGAAAATGAACTGAGGAAAAAGAACATAAGGAAATGATCTTTATTGTCATTATACAACTGAACTTGCACAATGAAATAATGAGGACAGATGGAGGGTTGATCGTGTGGGGGAGCAAGAGAACGCTCAGAACAGAGGAAATAAACTGGGACTGAAAAATAAAGAATGTAGGGCAATGATCAAATGAAATAACAAATTAAAGGATGACGGAGAGAAAGAGGCAAACAGTTATACATGAAGTGTGTGGAGCAGTTGGAAAAAGGCTATGTTAGTTGAAGAGCTGTCCCTACCCCTCTTCATCATAACATCTCTGTCCTTCATTTAGGGGCCATGAAAGAAACAAGGCTATAGTTCTGAATCATTCTGACTCAATAAATATGCTCTCCAGAGACTGTTGTTAGGCACTTGTCCTTCTCCTAACAATGCTAAGTTCACTGGATGATTTGGTTGAAGGCATGATGGGACAAAGCATCTGAAAGCAGTCTCTCTGACATTTTGAAATATTATTTGATCCTGTGTTGTGTGAGCAACGTGGTGGCTGTGGTGCCCACAATATACTGTAGATCAGTCAAAATGTAGCTTGTTATACAGCAAACTGTAAAGGAATGACTGTATCAGAGAAACAGTGGTTTTGCACTACAAAAGTTTGTTTGTTCAATGATTGAAATAATTTAATTAGCAAAGAGCAGCATCACCAGCAACTGTCTGCCAATAACGTGGCCTGTGAAGAAAGATGGCCATTCAGTTCACTTATTTTAGTAAACAGACTGGATGTAACTGGAAGTAGAGGTAGAAATGAGACGACAAACGTATCACTCACCAGCCACTTGTCTATCAGCCAGTCTAAATACAACAAACTCGGTGTATTTAGGCTTGGTCAAAACGAGCTGATTAAGTCTAAACCCAGAACCAATGTGGGCAAGAAAATTGAATAAAGTGACTTTGAATGTAGCATGGATGTTGGTGCCAGATGGGGCTGGTCTGAGTATTTCAGAAATTGCTGATCTACTGGGGTTTTCACACACAGTCACCTCCAGTGTTTACAGAGAATGGTCAAAGAGAGAAAATATCCTGAGAGTAGCAGTTCCCTCGGGGAAAATGCCTTGTTTGTACCAGAGGTCAGAGAAGAATGTCCAGATTGGTTTGGAACGGTCAATAATAATTTAAAAAGCAAACAAATAAACAAAACAGAACACTTGTTGTAATACAGGAGACCAACTCTGAAAAACAACATACCAAGCTGTGAAGCAGTTTGGCTACAGCATTAGAAGACCAAACCAGTCACTTTATTAGGCAGTATGTTTACCTTTAGAGGTCTATTTTATTAATACACACTGTGATTTCTTTTTAGATTCACCCGTTCAATATCGCAGCAGTAGACTAATATGTGTTATTGCTGGTTTTGAAACTTATGAGGCTGGATGACCTGCCTAATGTAGTTCCTCCCTGAGTCGCCTGCTTCTCCTTATCAGTGAACAGACTGTTAAGGTGAAAGAGACTTTTTTCCCCACTTCTGAAGCCACTCGGTCATCAAATAAGCTACAATCTGCACCACAAAGCCGAAGTGAAGGGAGGATAGGCGATAACATGCAACGTTAAACGCGAGTCATGCTCCAGATGTCAAACTTGCATGCCCTTCATTAGATGGCATAACCAAGAGCTCACTATTCCAGACTCTGTGTACACTGTGTGCTGCAGGGAGGAGCTCTGACAGCTCTGAGTCAGTAAATCCTAAGTGGCTAATAATGCGCTTACTCCTCATATTACAGAGTTGTCACTGAGGCAGGCTTTGTTGGCATTTGAGCAGAGCTAAGAGTGGGGACATTGTTTCAAATATGCAAATGAATGTGCTAAAAAAAAACAACTTAGTTTGAATTATTTTAAATCAGTAATGCGAATACCGTCTGAGTTTTGCTCACACATACACTCATCAACCTGACAATTCTCGCAATACGTTCACAAACGATGAACTTAAGAGACACTGTAATCCTGCGCATCATTGTGTAAGTGGCACAGATAACCTGTGCATAACGTAATACAGCTGTGTGTGTGTGTGTGTCTTTGACAACCATATTGATCTTAACAACCAAATGGTCGTTTATGGATTAAGGCCTGGTTTTTAGGTTTAGAAGTAGAATTTAGTTTATTTATATTTTTATTTGTGATCAAATATTGTTTTACCCTACACATTACTTGCTTAATTTCATGAAATTCAACTTGTTTTAATCTAATGATGAAGAAAGAGATGAACAGATTTTATAGGTGAATGATGACGTGTGGTCAATTAGCTAATGGCAACTCCTTTTTTTCCTCTACCATTCTTTCCTCTCCTGCCACATCTCTCCCTTTTCTTTCTCCCACCATCTTCATCTCTGCGTTTTTCCTCTCTCTCTCCACAGCTGATATCATCTCCACTGTTGAGTTCAACCACACTGGAGAGCTCCTCGCCACAGGGGACAAGGGGGGCCGAGTGGTCATCTTTCAGAGGGAACCAGAGGTAGACGCACACACCAACACTAATACACCGTTTTTTGTTTTTTTTAATTTCGGCTGTAAGACGAACAGACATGAACTTACACAGGTAGCCCCAAGATACACTTTTAGATTGATTGTGTAAATAGTTGATTCTCCTGCTGGGTCATCATTACAGCTGTGCAGAATCCTTGCCTGGATCACAGTGGGGATGAGATTTTCACATGCCCTTTCTTCCATATCGATATCACTGTTTCCACAGAGCAAGACTGAGCCTTTCTCCCAGGGAGAGTACAATGTCTACAGCACCTTTCAGAGTCACGAGCCCGAGTTCGACTACCTTAAGAGTCTGGAGATTGAGGAGAAGATCAATAAGATCCGATGGCTGCCTCAGCAGAACGCTGCACACTTCCTCCTCTCCACCAATGGTGAGAAACCCCTTCCACACACTCTCACTGTACAGGAAGGAGGACGATTTGGAAGCAGTGATGTGTTTTGTCAATATTTTGTGGAAACCACTTGACATGAAACATGACATGAATGTGTTGTGAAAGAAGGAGATTTTCCCTAATCTTAAGAGGGAGCAGTTGCTTGCATTGGAGGAATTGATCATATTTCTATCTTGTAAAAGTGTCCCAGCTCCTCTGCCTTATCATAGAGGTCCATTCATCATTAAAGCTGCAAGCAGCACTGTGCGGGTTCTCACAGCCACTGCCTTGCCATCAGGTGGCGCTATGCTGATGTTTTATGGCCGGGTCTTATCTTACATATGAAGTTTCAAGATGATCGGTCAAGTTAAAGGGCACTTCCCGTTTTGGATGGACAACTTCCTGTTTGAAGGTCATGGCTTGCAAAGGTGTTCAGGGTGGGTCCCTTGTCTCAACTAATCAGTCATTTTACAGTGATGTTACAGGCCACTTCCTGTTTTGTGGCAAAATGGCGGGTAAATTCTAAATGGCTGGCTTTTCTGTTGGCAAAAGTTAATGTTCGAAGACATGTTCAGGATTGGTCTCTTGTGCCACAGTTTAGAACCGATCGGTCAATGAACGGCAAAGTTACACGGGACTTTCTGTGGTGAATGGTCAAAATTTGCCAAAATTCCCATGGTTGCCATGGCCACACCTTTTTAAGTCTGCAAGACCTTTTGGCAACTTTTCATCTTTGATGTAGAGCCCTGCACTCCCCGACGCAAAACAGTGTGGCGCGGGAGCTGGACTGCACAATGCGGGGACGGGTGGGTGGGATGATAAACTGCAGTCCCGCAAACTAAATATGAGTGTAAAGTAAAATATACAAAGGATTAATGTATGCCTATCATACATAATTTGTGCTGGATATTTTATTTGGCATTGATTAATATGTTACCAAGTTACCACTTCAGGAATTATGTGCGCGCATGTTTTTTTTTTTCCAAGCCAATGAAAAGACCTTTTGTGAGAAAGAAAGCGAACGTCCCCATCTTGCGGGATTTGCAGGCGGGAGCGGGACTGAAAATTACAATTCTTTGCGGGAGCGGGAGTGAACAATGCAGGTGTTCTACTTTGATGTGTCTTTTACAGATACAGAAGTGGTTTTTTATGTTGGTACAGTTAACATGCTCAGTTGAGTTCATTCATTTTACGAAACATTCA
This sequence comes from Brachirus orientalis, assembly GCA_016785285.1. Lineage (NCBI taxonomy): Eukaryota > Metazoa > Chordata > Actinopteri > Pleuronectiformes > Soleidae > Brachirus > Brachirus orientalis. Next base: position 536,936 of record JAFBJR010000026.1, read on the forward strand.
AGTCGCCGAGATGGACAGCTAATTAAAAATGGCTGACTTCCTGTTGAGTTGAGGACAAGTGAACTTTTTTGTTTGTCTTGGGCTCACCTTTGAGTATTTAATTTATAAAATCTTTTGCCAGTTCTGATTTGCGTGCCAACGTTTAGTACCTCAAAAATGTGATCCTTTGGGGAGAAAAATGAATTTCAAGAGGTCCTCACATCACTGTGTGAGTGCTCTGGCCCTAAATATACAGTACATTCTGCATTTATGGCAATAAGGGAAGATGTATAGATTTTCCTTCAGATTCCTGTTATTGATTTATTTTTAATACTAAATAATTTATGACTGAGGGTATGAACAGTGTAAAACCTGCCTTAGCAGCAGTTGGGTTATGCTGTTGTTGAGATGTCTGCTGTCATTTTCTTTCACTATAAGACATTGAGTTTCGGTTCAAGTTGATATAACAAGGCCTTGGTCAGCGGATTATTGTGGTGGATAATTTTTGTTGATTATGTAATTTCTCCTCCATTCAAGTGGTTGAGTTCAATTTGTCTTGGTGCAAAAATCTAACAAAAGCTTTTTTAAGGCCAAAGACATAGATTCACTAGACTGAGATGGAATTCTTTATCTGGTCTGCTCTGATATCTGAGTCATGTGTGCACATATGCTGAAAGTATATCCATGTGACCTTTTATTCATTTGTCATGCTCCCAAATTATTTTTGGTTTATGCTGCGATTGCTTAATGGCCCTGTCTGTTTTCCAGATAAGACCATTAAGTTGTGGAAGGTGAGTGAGAGAGACAAGCGGCCTGAGGGATACAACCTGAAGGATGAGGAGGGTCGCATCAAGGACATCTCCACCGTGACCTCCCTACAGGTATCTGTCTGTGCGCTGTGTGCTGTATGAAGGTGTGAATGAAAGGGTGAACGGCAAAACTGTAGTGTAAAACAGCTTTAAGTGGTCATCAAGACTAGAAAAGCACTATATTAATACAAACAATTTACCATTTGTCTGTCTGTCTTGTAGTAAGCATTTAGTTATTGGACTGCATGTTGCAAAAATGATGGAATTTAAGAGGTTTCTTGAATGCACCCCACTCCTCTAAGCTCAAATTGCTGTTAACTTGGCATTTATCTATTTATTTATTTCTGTCTGCACATGTGAATGCATACGCTAAAACATTCATTGTTCAGCATAACTGGGTCAGTGAGCACAGATGTGTTTGCATGTTCAGAAATGGGTCACTGGCACAAAAGGTACATGTGAGTGCGAGACAGAGAAATCCTCTGTTTCCAGCAGCAGAGAAGCTGCACTGCACTGAATCTTAAGCAGAGGCAGCGTTTCTGTTTGTGTTGAGTGCTTCGTGATCAGTTAATTAGTTTGTTGTTCTTGTTCTTTGTCTGAGAACATGTGCACGATGGTGCTGCTCCCATTTCGTAACCGATTCTCTGAACCGAACTCTTTGGGTCTGTTCAGGTTCCGGTGTTGAAGCCGATTGACCTGATGGTGGAGGTGAGCCCACGCCGAGTGTTTGCAAACGCCCACACCTACCACGTCAATTCCATCTCGGTCAACTCTGACTACGAGACCTACATGTCGGCTGATGACCTGAGGATCAACCTCTGGCATCTGGACATCACTGACCGCAGCTTCAGTATCCTTTATGGGTTTGTTAATACAAAGATGCAGAAATGCTTGTAAACCATACTTGCCCAATAATGAATCCCTTGTGACAAACACACAGCTAATCTCACTTTGTTGTACAAAGAAATGACATCTCCTCCTGGGGGGAGGGGAATATTATTTTTGAGGTGGGAAAATGCAGCTTAATGAATAATTCAGAAGCTGCATAAATATTTCAGCCCCAAACTGAACAGTCACGTCCATGACCCAGAAAGGATTTATAATATTGCAATTTATTAGAATGTGGAATTACTTTCCTCCCCCAACAATCACCTCAAGATATATTTATATTGGTTTGCTTTATTTCTACTATAAATTATTTACATTGTATTGGTTGTGTCTAGATTCACACACAGTCTTTTTTTTTTTTCGTATGAACATTATGGGCCCACATCGTTTAGTCACTGAATAAAATTGATAAGAGGAAGATGAATGCCTCACACATTGGCTGTGGGAACCCGGCTGTCTGCGTGGTTTTTCTTAAGAATGCTTCCTCATAGACATTGTGGACATCAAACCAGCCAACATGGAGGATCTGACAGAGGTGATAACAGCGGCTGAGTTTCACCCCCACCACTGCAACTTGTTTGTCTACAGCAGCAGCAAAGGCACGCTGCGCCTCTGTGACATGAGAGAAGCAGCTCTGTGTGACAAACACTCCAAATGTGAGTCAGCTGCTGAGCTGCAATAGAGATTTATCCATGGCCGCTATATTTATCACTTGTTTACTACAAGAAACTCTGCTGACCAACATTTTTTCTTATTGTGCACACAACTTTTTTAGTATATTGCATACAGGAAACCACACATGTCAAAATCCTACATAGTCAACTGATCTTCTTTCTGTCAGCACTTTTATTGAGAATGAAATATCACAGCAGGTTTTAAGACCCACTGAGGTTATTCAATAGTTTTGAATTTACAGATGTTCTACATAGCAGCATTTGTCCCTAAACACACAGAAGTCATGTCTGCATCATAGATGCAAGCCATCAGACATTTCAAAGACAGAATTAATATAATAAGGATATGTACTTTTGTTTGTGACAAATGTTCAGCATTTCTTATTTGAATATTTTTGGTATATCAGTTCCAGTTGCAGTGTCAAACAAATCACAAAACAGTAAAGAGATATATATATAGAGAGAAATCCTTCCCCATGTATTTGACCTTGTTTTAAGTTTTTCATTAAGTCATAGGATCGATTAGTGAACAAAGGTGTACTTCACTCTAATCCTATGACAATGCAAGACCCCGTATCTATTGTTTGATGGTAATGGTACATATTCAGAATTTCAAACATTATTAGGACCACAGACAGTGTTGTTGGCTAGTCTTGGTACACTATATGGACAAAAGTATTGGGACACCTGGCTATTACAACTACAACAGGTACAAATATATATACCCAGTTCTTTAACATGAAGATGGTCCTCTTTTACAGCGATAAAAGCTAACACACTTCTTTGAAGATTTTTCTCTTACACGTTTGAAGTGTTTCTATGGGAATTTGTGCCCATTCATTCTGTACAGTATTTTTGCAGTCAGGCACTGATGTTGGATGGAAAGGCCTGGCTCGCAATCTTTGTTCCAGTTTGTCCCAAAGTTGCTTGATGGGGTTGAGGTCAGGGCTCTGTGCGGGCCAGTCAAGTTCTTCCACAGCAAACTCATTAAACCATGCCTTTATAGTCCTTGCTTTGTGCACTGTGGCACAATCATGTTGGAAGAGAAAAGGGCCTTCCTTAAACTTTCTCCACAATGTTGGAAGAATAACATTGTCCAAAGTGTGTTGGTGTGCTGAAGTGTTACAATTACCCTTCATTGGAGATAAGGGGCCGAACCCAAAGCCTGATGGAAACACGGCTGAGGTGCCGTAAAAGTTGACCTTCGAACTTTGAGCTTTTATTGGATGGAACAAGTTAGCTTTAAGAGCAGTGACTCTAACAGACTCTTGTATCACACAATATTACAATAGTGGAGAATGCTTATAATAAAAATAGGAGGAGAATTTGTCTACTTGCCCTATTTCTGCATCATTCTAAAGAAGATAGAAACACACTGTCATCCTACTGTGACTCACAAACTCAAGTATGTTTGTGTCTGGCATTGAATTTCTCACCACTCACCCTCTATAAGTACAAACCATTTACCATTCTCTCCCCCTTTTGTCCTTCTTTCCGGCTCTAGTGTTTGAGGAGCCCGAGGACCCCAGCGCCCGCTCCTTCTTCTCTGAGATTATCTCCTCTGTGTCAGATGTCAAGTTCAGCCACAGTGGCCGCTACCTGCTCACCAGAGACTACCTGACTGCCAAAGTCTGGGACCTCAACATGGAGAGCAAGCCCTTAGAGACGTATCAGGTGTGTGCCAGAATCTTTAAGCCTCTGCTACTCAATTTTTTTTATTCCTTTAGGCAAGGATCAAAATGAATTCACATACTATTTTCTTATCAATCCACCCTGCTCCCGTAGAGCAGGGATTATTGACGGCCACAGCTGGAGTTTAAGATGTTAATAATGTGTAACTTGACTGTCCAGTCACAGTTTGCAGATATTATACTCAACTAATCTTCTGCTGTTGTATTCTTTACATTGACTGTTAAACATTTAGTCAGACACACCCTTCAATCCATTTTCTGCTGCTTAAAAGCTGGATACACCTTGGCCAGGTAGGCAGCCAGTCACAGGGCCAACATAAAAAAGGCCAATTAAATTACAAAGTACCATACAGTCAGTGTGGATACAAGCAGGAGTACCTGCAGAAAAACATGAAAACATGGGAAAAACATGCAAAAACCAGTCAAGGCAGATGCTGCATATCTTTGAGTCTACTTCTTACTTAATTTAGTAAATCTCAATTAAAAATTCATCTTGATTTTTTGAATTGATTTCTCAAACATTCTTATCTTAAATGTATGTTGAACATAATTTGGATTTTGGTTTGTGTGTGAGTTTTTTCGTCAAGTGGAAAGAGAACATCTTAATCAGACTGTATTTATCTTTTGCACTGATTGTCCACACTGTAAGGTGACTTGAAACGGAGCGTTATCGTTCTGGAAAATGTGCACATTTAGACACAGAGATGAATCACAGGGACAGGGTTGACTCAGTATCACTACTTACTGATGATTACATTTTCCAAAACCTTTTAAGCATGATTGGATTGATTCTGTGCCAGGTAATGAACTTCTCCCCATCAGTGCAAGCCTCGCTGGGTTTTTAATTTTGAGATTTTATCTGTGGATGTATGTGTATATTTGGTGTGTGAGTCAAGTTCAAAAAGTTTTATTATTGTATTGTGGACTTTTCTTTTTAATTTGTGGTTGTTTTACATGTCAGCACTCAAATTGTCTCAAGATACGGCTGCGTACTTTACAATAAACCACAGACACTTGTGTTGTAGCATTTATGTGCAGCAGAAATATTTGTCATCACTTTTCTCTCGGTGTGTGTTTAATATTCCTACCGTGGGCGTGTTGGTGAAAAAAGCGTGTTTGTGTATGTCTTCCTGACGTGTTAAGGACTATGAGGCAGCCAGGAGTGGGAGGATAAGACGCACTGGAGCTATTTATAGGCTCCACTTCCAAACTGAAGCGGGAAGGAGGGATACCTTACACAGCTCCTGACACCTAGATCTGCAATGCAGCATGGACAGGGAGGGAAGGAGGGAGGGAGTGAGGAGAGGAGAGGAGAGGAGAGGAGAGGAGAGGAGAGGAGAGGAGAGGAGAGGAGAGGAGTGGTTTGGTGGGAGGTGGTGTTTGGATGGTGTGATGACAGGAAGAGAGAAGGAAAGAGGAGGAGAGTTTGTGAATGAGAGGATGCGGGAGGGACGTGGGTGAGGTTGCACTTTGTGGGTGAATGGAGTAAAGTAAGGGGAAACATGGTTTCCATCACTCAATTCATCCTGCTAAGCAGGAAGTGCATTTCTTGAAAACAATCAGTGCAAACAGCACCACATAATAATAAGCACATAATAAGCATGTCACAAATTACTTTTAAGTCCTTGTTTATGAACATGAAAGTGACAATTTGTAGCCATGTGATGATTTTTGCAGTGCAATCTGAAATCATTTTTTTTACGTTAACAATGGCTGAAACTGACCATGTACAAGGCTTCCCTTTTTCTGTCATGTGATATACAGTATATCAGTGTTAGCAACACAGTGTTACTCATTGCTGTCCATGAGAGATGGATGGCAAGAGATAGGATGTATATTATGTTGACATTTTTGAAAGATAAGTTACATACTGTTTACCTTAATATGAAGAATTACAGGTCATGTTCAGTATTACAGCACAGTGCTGTAATACTGATTGTTGAACTGGTTCATCTAATGCCTCACACGTTCCCTTTTATTAATATGTCACATTTCAACAGAAGTCATCACTTCAGTAAACATTTACAAAAAAAGGTCTAATGAATAAAAAGGAAAATATGTCTGACAGCATATGTCAGCCGGTTCAACTTTAATGCATGTAATGACTTATACAATGGGTTAATTCATCAGTGTTTTGTGGAGTAAAACTATTCGGCAGAGAACTTATGTAATACATGTTATCAAAATTACGTAGGCAGCTAATAATGGAGGGAACAGCAGACAGTTGTACAGAATAATTTGCACGAATGTGCCAAAGCATCTGTGGTTTGTTCAATTATGATGTGCACAAGTGACTGGATAATGATGGTTGAACAGGTTGTGGACAGTCATCTGGTAGCTCAGAGCTTGGCATCACATTCTTCCTTTTTCAGCTTCCACCATTTAATCCTTGGCTGCGCCTTCCCTCACTTCCTTGTTTTGGTTTCCAAAGTCATCCTACAGACTACCATCCAATGCTGCCTTTATATAAAAAGGATGTACAGTACATACTGTATGTTAAAAAAAATCAAAACATAACAAAATGATATTTGGTAAACTTACACTCTTATTCTGTGAGCTAGAAAAAAATGCATAAATCCATGAATGATGATGGATACTGTACTCTAAATCAGGCAGACTGGGGAGAAGGCCTGTATATAACACTAGGGCTGACACAGTATAATTTCTTCTTATGCACAGTCCCAGAGGGGAAAGCAAAAACGTCACCAGGTTTGATGTACAACCATGTGCTAACCTCAGCTTGACCATTTATTGATTGCGAGGTGACTGTTGACTGCTGACTTTATGCAGAATGTAAAAACACAGGGACTTATGCAGAGGATGGAGGCCGGAGAAAGGTTTAGATTTCGAACCGTTGCATCACTGAGCAGACACAGTGCTGACACAAGGCAGCTCCAATAAAAGCACAAGGGAAAAGGAGTTATTAGGGAATCTGTGTGTGTGTATCTATTACCATGCTCATAGTGGGTATAATATCAGCGAGCCAAAAGGAAAAGATCTTAGATTAAGAAATGCTTCTTGCATTTATGTTGCTGAGAGCTGGTGTTGCATCTTATTAGATTTTCCTTCAAGGAAGTTTGCCCACACTTAATGTATTTTGTTAGCGCAGAGATTTTTTTACACGTGTGTCTCTTTCTCTTGTGCTCACAAATGGATTTACAGTCAGTGCTGGACACATGTTTAAACATATCTGTGCATGAATGTGTTTTTATTCCAGGTTCATGATTACCTCCGCAGCAAGTTGTGTTCCCTTTATGAAAACGACTGCATCTTTGATAAATTTGAGTGTGCCTGGAACGGCTCGGACAGGTATCGTCTTTGTCTCCTGTTTTTAATCATATAAATGCCTGATGTTTTTTATTTCTGTATGATGTCCTCATTTTGCTTCCACGTGGGAACTTGTTATGCTGATATATTACACAGTCAGTGTCTATTGCTCACCCATTTTCTACTGCTTTATCCTCCACATGAGGGTTGTGGGGGGCTGGAGCCAATCCCAGCTGACATAGGGTGAAAGGTGGGGTACACCCTGGACATGTCGCCAGTTTCTCAGCAGGGCCATGTGTCTATAACCCAACCATAATACAATGACTGATCCACTACAGCGGAGGTCATACAAATGTAACTGAAATCAAAAGTTTTCCATTAGCTGCGTCTTGGTTGCCCAGGATAATCCACAGACATGAGAATGAGAAAGTACTTAGCATTTTTGTGATGATATAGTTTCAGCATATGTACTTTATTTACTGTATAACATTAGGTTTCCCTGTTCACAGTGTGTTTTGCATTGATAGTAAACACTGGAGAGCACCAATTTTTAAGTGGATTTGCTTAAAATGGGTTTTTGAAACTATTACATCATTTATAGGAGTCATGTTTGGGTTTAAGTTATTGAATTATTTGTGTTAGCTTTATGTCAATGTTGCATTTGGTTGAGGTGACCACTTTAGTATACTTGTTTTGACGTAGAGAATACGAGGTTGTTTCGGTGTTCATAGACTATGACCGGATCTGTATCTTCTTTCTCTGGCCAGTGTGATCATGACCGGAGCCTACAACAACTTCTTCCGCATGTTTGACCGGAACACTAAACGTGATGTGACCCTGGAGGCGTCGAGAGAAAGCAGCAAACCGAGAGCTGTCCTGAAGCCACGAAGAGTCTGCGCAGCTGGGGGGAAACGCCGGAAGGACGACATCAGCGTGGACAGCTTGGACTTCACCAAGAAGATCCTCCATACAGCCTGGCACCCGACTGAGAACATCATAGCCATTGCGGCCACCAACAACCTGTACATCTTCCAGGACAAACTCAACTCTGAGATGCATTAACAATTGGATGGATGCGCTTACACCTAGACACAACTATGCCAGAATGTACTCATGAACATAGACGCCCAGGAATATGCCTAACTCACACGCACACACACATATACAGTATAAGCAGAAAACACATGTCTTCTATGACACATTTGTTCACCTCCTGTCCAGCCTCCCAGAACTGAAAGGACCTAGAGAGGGCTAAGAAGGGCACAGGCTGGATTACTGGATGGATTATGGGTTGAAAAACATGCCCAAACTGTGGATTTGTTGATTGGTTAAGCTCTAGATTGTGCTTGATGGTGTGATGATTGCTACATCAGCTTCTGAGTGTGATAAACCCTTCAGACTGGAGAGATGTTTACATGTTTATCTTTTTTTTCCCTGTAGGCTCCTTTGCCTCCTCCTCCTCCACCTCTCTATATTTGTGTGCTTGAGTGAAGCCTATTATTATCCTTGCCCACTGTTATGTGTAACAAAAAACCTACATGGTTGTCTACCAGTGGCGCTGACGAATAATGGACCTTTATGTAACCCGCTGTTTGTTTGATTTCAGATCAATACCCCCACTTTTGTCCCTGTAATTTGTTCAATAATGTCATTACTAGTAATAACCAGCAATGACATTAATTGAACTGATATTTGTAATGTAATAGGATGAATTTGAGATCATCCTCTTAACCTAAGTGCACCCAAAAGTCTCTGAGCTCCACTGGACGATGTTCAGAGAGCTAAAACGTTTATGGTCCTAAAGAGAGAGGCAGAATTCAGCAGATTATCACACCACAGCCTAATCTAAGGACACACACACTCATATCTGCTCCACACAGTGTGTTTCAATCATCAGTCTTGAAAAAACGTTCTCTGATTGTTGATTCTGCTTCTGGTCCAGGACTGTGTCATGTGCTAAGCTGCCGCGAAATAAAACTCAAATCAGACAAAAAAATATATATATTTAAACTATAAAGCAAAAAAGATGCTGCATGTCAAACAGATTTAGCCTAGGTGTTTATAAAATTGACTGACTGACTGACTTGGCTGCCTTCTTAACCATTTAGCCCCAGCTGTACAAAGGCTTCAGGGGCTCCGGGGCCCCGTGCAGCACGAGTAACCATAGATGACCGAGCTCTCTTACCTTTATTTGTGTCTTCAGACACTGAAGCATGTTTACCAGTGTTCGGTTCATACACGTGTGCATTTTGAATGAAGCTGTCCAATAATCAGTTTTGAGGAAGGAAATGTTTGATTAAGGTCATACTCAAAAAAAAAAAAAAAAAAAAAAAAAGAACAACATCAAGAGGCCTAAATGGTTTCTGTATATATCAGCTCTTTTTTGACACGTATGAGGTTTTGCTTTTCTTTTTTTCTCTTTTTTAATAATCTACAGACTGCAGATGCCGTCATCTGTAATGATGATTGCCGCCAAAGCTAGAGCAGAGAGATGATAGTTTGATCTCTTCAGCCTTCCTCACTGATTACTTTGCTGATCTGCAGAAGCTTTTATTTTTAGAGAACAGTTTATTCTTTTAGTTATTTTTGGAAACGTTTAAGTTTTACTCCACATTCAGACCAAACTAATGTTAATTCACATATTTTTGTTGTTGTTGAGAAAATTGTTAAATGGACAGTTATACTGTTACTGTTTTTCTGATTAAAGATTTCAACAAATTTGCATCCACTGAGGGTACAGCTGTGTTTGTTGCAATTTAATAAGAGTTGGTCATATTGCCATCATCTCACTGTGCACACTTTATAGCTTCAATTTACACGGGCTTATCAGGATTTATAATTACAGTCTGTGAGTCATGTGGTCACAGGCACCACCTTGTGGAATTACACACTTACTGCACTAAGACTAAAACTGTTCCAGGTTTCACAATTGAAGTTGAAACAGTCAAGACTGCTCTGTTTGGAGTTTGTTAAAGGTTATACTACTGACAAATCTCTTAATAAAAGGATACATTTTGAATAACATGGACATTGTTACAAAGCACATAAAGTGTAAGATTCTTAACAATTATACATCCTAATACACCCACACCAATATATCTACCTTAATAACCTAAGATGTAATCCATAAGAGAGACTTCTGGAGTGATTGGAGTGCACACATTATCACTAGTACTCATTTCTTTTGCCTTCAATTTAAACTTATTTGCAATTTGATTTCCCGTGTTCATATGGTAAGTAATTTGTTTCACTAAATCCTGTTTTCATCGAGTATCTCAACCTATGATTTTACTCTCTCCCCCCACATTTAGCATCTTTCAAAATGTTGCTCTTCGGCAAAGACTGAAGAACCATTGAGGCTGAAATGAGTCCAAAGCCTCAACACAACTGACCCAGGTGGGTTCCCGTGAAACCTCAACTGTGCCATATGGAAGAGGAGATAGAAGAAGTGCCCATACAGCAAACATGGCATTCCCAGGTTTAACACTACAATGTGCCCTAAATGCACAGTGAGGAAACTCACACTAAAGACTCTGAGGAACCAGAGGGAGCAGGCACCAGAGAGGACTGCTGCGAGGAGAGCTTATATGCAAATGGCTGGGCAGAGGCATGAAGACTGAGGAAGGCAGTGACAATGAAGAAGAGAGCCATGGCAGCCAACTCTGAGCAGGGGATCCATGGTTTATCAACACAAAGACCACAGAGAGCAGGAATTACCTGGGGACAGAAAAAGATATTGTAAGTTTTATTTTCATTAATAATTTTGAGCCATACAACATTTTTTTCTTCTCAACCTAACCCCCCCCCCCCCAAACCTAGAAGGTTCTAGTTCTAAGACTTTGCCAAACAGCGAGAAGCTTTCATCTATATTCACACTGCAATTTCTATTACAAAATTCCAACTTATGCTGCTGCATCTTTTACCTACAAATTACAGGGATCAAAGCAGTCGAGCGTCCGTTGTTCTCTGCTTCTTCAGGAACTAGTACCACCAGATTGGTTCACATGTCTTTCAAACATCAATAAATGCAATTATTGATAACAAAACAGCAGAGAACATATCTTTTCATCATATTTATAGATCAAAGTAAAGAAAACCGTACTGACATCATGTTTTAAAACATACCATTGCTGCACAGCAGCATGTAACTGTGCTGTAATAAATAAAGGTGTACTGGATCATTTTAACAGGTACAGACTAAAAGACATAATTCACTCAGTTCTCATTAAACAAAGGCAATGAAAAAATAAGTTCCAGTTCAACAAGGAGACTAAAATGTCTACTGATGATTTTGGCTAAAAAATACTCATCATACAACATACAACAGCGGACAAAGTGCAGCAGACAAAGTGTTTTATAGTGAACAAACATAATTAAAACATAACAATTAACTGACTCACTGTGGTGAGCACAAGTACAGTTTAAATGGTATGAAATGCACATCAGACACCATCTGAACTGCTTTTCTTACTTTAGTGTTAAGCAGTGAATTGCATTTAAAAAAAAAAAGAGCAAATTTGTTTGTTTCTCCCATTTGTAAATTTCATTCTCGCATTTTGGCTTAAAAGTTAAGGATGCAAACAAAAACAAACTCCGTTCAGACACTGAATATTTGAGTATCTGTCGTCTCTTCTACACGTAGTTTGCAATAGTACTGCAATTAGGGTTTTTTTTGTGATATAGAGCATAATTTTTACATTTCTCACAAAAGGTGTACAAGTGTTTGTGTGTCAAATGTCTTTCCTATCTATCCTTTCTCCTCTGTTACATTCTCTGTTTCAGTCTCTGCATCTGTGTGTTGTTCCAGCTGAGCAGTCAGGAACGGGTTGAAGAAGAAATCAAAACCAAACTGCAGGGCATTCTGAGCCGTGCGCCTCCAGTCATGTTCGATTTTGTATTGCCTGCGGCCGGGAATGCTGGCTCCCCCACATGACTTGCAGTGAATGGCCTTTAGTTCAAACACTGGCCATTTGGAGCCTAAGCGTCCCTCCAGTATGGTACTAAACTCCAGCAAGCTTCCTGTGTTTAAGTGTAACAGCACAGACTTAAACTCATTACTAGCCCGTAGAACTATGTCCTTAGTTGCATCTTCATCCTCAATGATTATCCCGTTCTTGCTCTTCCTCTCCAGCGGCATGCCCATTGTGACTTCAAATTTGTATCGATCAAATCGCTTAATGTGGCATTCATGCTTGGCCAGTTTTTTAAGTTTACAGAGAGGGTCTTCTGGAGAAAGAGCTGGGGCAGGCTGAGGCTGGGGCTCAGCTGTGGCCTTTTCACCCCCCTCACATGAAGGATATGGCTCGCCATACAGGCACCGCATCCAGTTCCCCACAAACACAGGCAGCAGGTTGATAACGGACTGCGGCCCATTCTCGATGTCGGTCACACGGACATATTTGAAGCGCCCCGTCCAGGTGACGCGGTGTCCTTCCAGATGGGAGCATAGAATCTGAGTTTGGGCCATGTTAGACTCCTTCCAGGCTATAGGACCACAGAGGTTGCTGTACTCAGGCCATGTTAGGGTGGAGTTATAAACCTTCATGCCTTCAGACCTGTAGACATACATCCAGCAGAAAAGCATCATGGCACTGAGCCACACCAGGATGAGCTTGACAATACTGCTCCGTGACAGAGACCGAAAAACCACAATGGGGTTGAGGCTAAAGCGAGTCCAAAGCCTCAACACAACTGGCACAAAGCAAACTGTCAAAGTGACTACTATCTTGGTCATCTCCAGAGTGAGGAACCACTGGAGCAACTGGATGATGACCATTGCCGCCAGGCCCAGGGAGAGTACAGGAAGAGCAAACAGGAAGAGGAAGTAGCCCACACAGGTGCGGATGAGTCCTATTGCAGTGGCATTATTGAGGAACACCAACCAGAGCTCACACCAGGTAAAGCAGACTAGATAAGGCACCAGGCACAGGTAGGTTCCCTTGAAACCTCTCAACTGTGCCATACGGAAGAGGAGATAGAAAAGGTGCCCATATAGTAGACACGGCATCCCCAGGTTTAACACTACAATGTCCCCGAAAGGCACAGTGAAGAAAGTCGCACCAAAGACCCTGAGGAACCAGAGGGAGTCTGGCAGGAGGTGAGTGAGGGAGCAGGCACCAGAGAGGACTTCTGTGAGGAGGGCTTTACGAGCAAAGAGCTGAGCAGAGGCATGAAGGCTGAGGAAGGCGGTGACGGTGAAGAAGAGAGCGATGGCAGCCAACTCTGAGCAGGGGATCCATGACTTATCAGCCACAGGGAAGGAGAAAACCACAAAGACCACGGAGAGGAGGAAGTACCTGAGGACACAAAAAGTTTGTTTTATTTTCAATATGTTAAAGAAGTGAAACATTTTGTTCATTTCTTGAGTAGAGTAACATTAAATAAAAGATTTTCAATTGACTAAAAATATATGACAATTTTAAACTGAAATGTTGCAGTCAAAACAACATGACCTGCCCAAAGGTAAACATCCTATTTGCAAACAAAACTGAATTAACTCTAAGTTGTTAGATGAGTGAAGAAGTAAGCAGGATAACTGTATATAAAAATGAAGGACAACAGAGAAAAACGCACAGATAGGGCTCCAAGTGTGTCCATCCAAAGTTGGTCTCAGCCTGCTCCACATCAAGACCGGGTTCAAAGTGAGCCAGCAAGTCTGTCAGTGCCCGGAAGTTTTCCCATGCTTTTGAATTCTGTACAAAAACATGTGTATTCATTTTCTGCTGCTGTCTGGCTTAAACAAAAACTTTATGCAATCGAAGTTTAACGAATAGAGTTCAGTAACCTGAAACACTCGTAGTGTGCAGATGACCATGGAAAAGAATGAGAGGTAAAAAATCAGCAGCGGGATGAGGAAGATGAAGAACTCGATTGTGAGGTTTGAGATAATAAAGAAGAAGACGAGTGCATTGACATGGTGGGTGGGGATCAGGGCGCTGAGCCACTGCATGCCGGCCCGGGAAGCCCAGTCAATTAGATGCTCCTTGATCTCCAACAGAGCGTACAAAGGGAACTTCAGCAACTGTAGGGAAAATCAGAGAATTTATCTTTATTAAGGCACTGTTAGTTTTCTTATTATGACTCCAAACTGTACCAGTGGTGCTGGAAGCCTTATAGTTTTTGTTCACATTTTTATTTGTGCGCCAGGCCGATTGGAACTCTGACTCAATGCATGTAAAGCATATTATGGCATCCATGGTGTCTATTGTTTTGACACATATTTGTTGAGCTTAAACAATTAGTCAATTTGTTATTTTTTAAAGAAATATGATACATAACTATTCAGTATCAAACAAAAATGTGAAAAATGTAATATGTTCTGTGTAGCAACCCCTTAACTCCACCCTGTCAAAACAGTAAGGATGCTGACACCTAGCTAGGTTCAGGAAATGGATTCCCTTACACTCACAGATTTGGACACAATAACCAAAACGCTTTCTTCTCTTTTACTCTTTTTTAATTAGAAAATTACTGTGGCTTGATTTTCCAGTGGCTGCAGGATCCTTACAGAGTCGCAGAGCCACTCACCTTTTGGTGCAGAGGCAACTCATCTGGATTCTTCACCACTACACCATCAACATCATCTTCATCATCATCTCCTGCGGCAGCCATGACAGGTGATGGTGCGATACCCTGAGCATACTTCTTAGTCATCTCAACAAAATCATCAAGGCCGACATGGGAACTGGCTACACAGAAGACACATGTATAATTAGTCACAAGCAAAACCAAATTAGTCTAATTCTGATTACAGCTTTATCATGTTTGAAAGGATAAAAAGCATCAAGGAACTACACTTACCCTCATTGGTGACCATTGTCTCCAAGACTCTCCTTTGTTTCTTGGCAGAACTGTTAAGTGGGCCAGGAGAAAATGGTTTCCCTGTAGACAGAGAAAAGCTCATATGAGATGGTAAATTATTACCCTTACATGCAGCTTGATGTATTTCTTTATTTAAAAATCACTTAGCCTACAATATTATACTAAGATTTCACTTCTGTGTCACCTGTTAAGTTTAAAAAGGTTCACAAACTGTGACATGTCAGTGTAAAGTGCATTTGCTTGTACCTGGATCTGTGTGGACATGCTCAACATTCTCTAGCATCTCAGAAATGGCCACTGACTTTTTCTTCTCTGGATTTAACTTCCAGTACATAAGCAGAGCCGCTTTCCTGACTCCCCTCTCAAAACGTGTTTCCGTACACAACTTCTTCACCTCCTCGCAGTTTTCTGAAGTGATGCCTGAAGGACAAATGTGCAGATGTCTTGACGGTGAGCTATTTCCAGGAGGCCATAATGTTTACATCACATTATAAGGAGCTGACAGAGGGACACGTGCATACCTTTCCTGGAGGCGAAGCACTGCTGCAGCAGTTTGACAGCATCCCTACGACCTTGTTTTGCAGCTTGGACCAGCCATGTGACCGCTGTACAATTATTCAGCTCTTCATCTCTTTCTTCCGCCAATGCGAGAAAGTAACGCCCCATCTGGACACGCAGACAAGCAATTTTAGGCTTGAAAGGTATTTAAGTCCACCATATGGTCATTAAAGTCAACAGTGTCTGCTGAGTGCTCACTGTCACTGACCTTGATCTGTGCTTTAGCATCACCTGACTTTGCTCTCTCCGCAAAATCCTCAAAACTCACCTCCTCCTCTGGCTCCTCTAAATGAAAGAGAAAGAGGTTTACAGAACAGTTAAATCTTTAAACATACATTAGTATACTCGACAACAGAGATTCTCAAAATTCAGAGGTTTTAGAGCAACAGTACATTAGCAGGAAAGTGGCTTAATATCAGTATAGATTTGGTCACAACTGAGATGCTTCCAAATAAACATATTTAAAATATGTATAAAACAAAATGAAAACTCATTTTTCAATTAGACTTCCTTTATATTTTGTATTTAGATTTTTTTCCCCAGCCAAAGAATATTGTAAGTATGAGTTTTGTCAGCTCAGTCTGCGGAACACCATGCCTCACTCACAACTGGGCCGCAGCCAACACTATGGGAATTACAGCATTTAAATTATACCATAAAATTCAAAATAAATTCCTGACAAGACAAGACTGTCCCACTGAACCCGACCACTTTAATTATCATCTTCCTTCAACTGATGATTTTGGCTTCTCTCAAATCCCAGTTCCTCATTAGCGCTGTCACTTCTGTTGTGCTTCAAATAAATGACAAATCTTTCTAAAGATGTACACCAAGTAAAAACATGAAGAGGCAACACAAAATGTTGAAACATTATATCAGCACTTGAATCAGCAGATTCCATCAGACCCAGCATTGAAGTCCTAAAATAACTGTTAACCACAGTAAACAGCTGTTAACTCACATGATATAACACTAAAATGTCAACCAGTTCGCTTATCTACACTAGCTACATGATTATCTGTTCAGCTCTAGAGAGCAAGGCACGTGGTACATGCTGTGAGTTTCTCCAGTGGACAGAGGTTACTTCTAATAGACGCCAGACTAAATAGATGTCGCATCACTGTAAAGTCACGCAGTAAATGAACACTTGATATCCCCAGCAGAACAAGAGACCTCTTACTATCTGAACTTTACTGGATTTGGTCAGTGGAAACTTAACAGCTAAGCTGAAGTTGAAGGGTGAGACAGGATTTTCTACTTGGGTCAGCAAAATGGGGCTGCTTTAAATGTGTTCAATTTCTACAGTTGTCATGGAGACATTATAACACACACAGCACACTGGGAGTGTTGACTGTACTGACTGCTGAAGTAGAGAGAGATGAAACTGTGTATTTAAAGTGTAAAAGCTCAAAGGTCAGAGTTTGACTCACCAGGTTCAGGTGCTGGAGGTGGCTGAGGAGTTGAGGCAGCAGCTGAGGATCCTGTTTGAGGAAACCCTGTAGAGGCTGCGTTGAGCTGAGATCTGCCCACTTGAGAGGGACTTCTGATGGGCTGATGGAGAGGTGAGGCAGGCGGGGTGGACAAGGACGAGGAGCGGGAGGAAAGACCTGGAGATGTCCGAGGAGAGGCCATAGAGGGAAAAGGTGCGGGGGTGGCTGGAGGCGTTGGCATTGTGATTTTAGGTTGAGGTCGGCCCGAGGTTGATGTAGAAGTGGTAGAAGAAGTGCTGGATGAAGAGGAGCCGACCCTGAGGGAGGCGGGACTCAAGGGGCTGGATGAGTTGCCAGTTAGTGATGGTTCCATAGCTGTAACCTACATCAGACAGCAAATCAGGTTTTTATCAGTCAGAGAAATTAGTATCTATAAATAGTTAAAGAAGATACTTAAAGCTATATTATATTATAATATTATATATATAATATATCATGGTGTAAGCGACAGATAACAGATAGGGCTGAACTATAAAAACCATCTAACTGCGTTATAAATTGCGATATAATTTTACAGATTTAAAACAAGGTGGATCTTCTCTAATGCAAGGAATGTATGAATTGTTTACAAAATTTACTTTGTTTATAAAATGGTAGCTGTATTAATTGTATCTGCTTGCAATAGTGTCTTATTGCGGCTATGACACACACATTTTCCCACTATTAATAAATTATCTATCTATCTATCTGTAATCTAAGTCATCATAAAACATATAAGTATATTTTTTAAAATAATGCAATGTTAATTGCTAGTAATAGAGCAGAGGTAGGCATGTGTCACGAACAAAATGGACAGAAGATGGAGGACATATGCATGAGAAGTGAGTGACAGAGACTATGTTATCGTGGAGGGACACTTTCTCAACAAACCTCCACTGCCTCACCAGACAACAATGTTAGGTGGTGAAATCACAGTACTGTATATGAACATTAACTACAAGTAGTGATTAAAGTGCATGTAAACAATTTCAGTTTAAACTCAAACTCTATGAATATATAGTCTGATTTGGTGTGAAAATAGAATAGAAATAAAACCCACAGACCCTGATTACATTTTCTGATGAAATATTAACTTGCTGATAAACAAAGAACTGCAACATACCAAGAGTAGGTCACTCAAAATACGGTGAGGATGCTTTAACAAACTGTCATAATTCAACTACAGGAGATTTTTGTTCTAACAAACATATGGTTAGTAGTAGTAGCTGAAACAGCTTGTCGCTTTGTCTACATGAACATCTTTGAGCGTCCCTGCTGCAGATCTAATGTTTGATTCAGTGATGAATAACATTGTTTTGAGTGGCACGCATCTTATTTCAGACTGTATTGCTAATCGATATAGTCTGCTACATGGAGAGGCTTTTATCCAATTGTTGTCAGTGGAAACAGGATTAGTCCTGTTGCAGATTTTAGGAAGGGGAAACCCCCTCACACCACCTTGAAGAGGCCCCAATGACACGACTTTAACTGATTAAGTGAACATGTATAAATCCTGACGGCTATTTTACTTCAGCCACAGTTTATACACGATTACAACACAGTGCGTTAATAGCTCTCAAGGGCAGATGAGGCTGCTAAAATAATAGTGTTGTTGCTAATGCTAACACATTGCTTACTCACCCCTACCACGAAAACACCGGATTAATAATATATCCTCCACTTTATATGGCTTCGGGGAATATCTCCGTTTCTTTACTATTCGTTGTCCCAAGTCATTTTTCCCTTTCGCATTCACAGACTCTGCCTGACCGACCACAGGTTTTAATCCTGCGGTCAAACTCCAAACAAACCCACTGATACTGTGAGACAGCTGCTCCACCGCGCGACCACGCCCACTTTTCCTATTTTGCGTGTTGTGATTGGACAAAACGGAGGACTCGCTTTACTAAACCTTATTTGATTGGCTAGAATTGTTGCGAGAGCAAACCATTTCTCTCAGGCCTGACATATCAACTGTCGAGAGATTACACGTTTCACGTGAGTGCTTTGCTAAGTCACAAACAATAGTCACTGTTTTATCAACATCCGTTTAAATGAGCTACGTAAATTTAAATATGATCCCTTGAGCTGGAGCCTTTTAAACGTCTATTTTTACCTTACGAATCATTAATTGATCAACTACTTTTATCTGTTCACATTAAAGTAACACTCGTTTTCTACCAGCAGATGTCAGTAAAGGGTTTATTTACATATATGATTCCTCACATTACACAAAAAAAACATTAACATAACATTTGATTTTCACTATCTTTGTTTTTTAAATTTACTTTGTTTGTGCATTTCCTTTTCTTTTCCACAGTCTAGTGACTCTACAGTTCATTTTACCTGCACTTCACACTATGCTGCACTTTAAAGTTCCTCAATTTTAATTTCTTAGAGACACGTTTACAGTATATTTTAAGTTATTGGCATATTTTATCTTTTTTAAAAGTTTCACCACTTTCTGATTCTGATCTACTTTGTGTGGTGGAATGATTTCTTTACACAAAAGGGGATTAAAACAAATATTATTTCAATCTGACCATTGCCTCAAAGTCCTTCTTTGAGGCAAGGGTCAGATTAAAAGAGGGTCTGGGGACGAGGGTATATAGTTAGCACATTGTGGGAAATGAAGGAAATGAGGGCAGTAATTACTTAACTGCTGCTGTATTGAAGCACTTATGTAAATGCAATCAGATAAGTAGATTAGTGTAATCTAGTTCCGAAGATAAGCGAGACAATTTTTGCTGGTTTTACTTTCACATGCACACGTTCAATCACTGATCTGTCTTTCAAATGGACTTAGACACACATGCAGTCTCAGATGCAATTTTTGTCTAAATTATGCAAGGCAGCTCAAGATACAGGGTCCTTTGCCTTAATGCGATTGTTTTGAGTCTAAATCTCTTGATTATGCAGATCCTCTTGCAGATTTGATAGGGCTGTAGTGCCCCTGCCCAAATCTGCAACCACTTTTATCATGTGGTCATTACTTAGCAACTAACTGACAACTAATATGTGTTGGTCCTTTATTTTATATATATATAGTATGTCCCCCATAACAGTTCCCATAAATGAAAATACATCAAATTCTTGTAAAACAGCAAATACCCAACTAATAATTAAACAAATAAATAAAAAAGAAAATAAGGCTATGAAAGCTTGTGACTTGAGTCAGTGTGTTGATATGTGTGATTTTAACAAGTCCGGGCAAATTAAAGTAGCCACCAAGCACCATGCCATCCAGGAAATGTGTGAGAATAGACCAGTGACTTTTCCGACCATTGAAGTTTCTGTCTGCAATAAAACAGGCTAATGTTCCTGGATGGACTGTGGTCATTTGATACTTTGCTCAATTTTTGAGACCTCTCACCATTTTTATTACACATGACAAATATTGTTTCATCTTGTTTATGTTCCATCACCAAGAACAGAGGACATGCCGTCATAGGAAATCAACAAATTACTTAGACAGGGAGTTTATCTTTTAATTTTGGCATTTAGCAAACTCGGGAACTATTTTAATATAAATCTGGTGTTATAACTAATCTGGAACTTCAATGAATGGCACGTTGTTCTACATTTCCAGGTACAGGAAAACTGGGTTTGGCTTTTCTTCAGCTGCCAGCACTCTTGATCTTGATCTGCTGCTATTTTTAGGTTTCTGTGAAAAGGGGCAGAGAAAAGAGAAATTAAGTTATTCAACAAGAACAGCATAGCTGTACATAGAAAAGTCAATTTTTTTAGAGCTGGGCTGGGCTTCAAATTTAAATTTTATTGATCTCTTGTGTCAATGAGATATATAAACAAATATTGTAATATTAAATCATGCCGTATGATCTGTTTGCACATTTAAAATCATGCAACATGCTGATTGCATTTTCAGCTGCTGGAAATAATGCTGACAGAACTGTCTTTATTCTTTTGCTGTATTTTGACTCTGGTTGTGGGCAGTGATGACGCATTTGTAGATTGAAAAACTATCTGTCCAGCTGATGTTTAACCACCACATTTACATTAAATACCTTCAGTCAGAAACAGAGACAGATTTATGTCTCTATGTTTCAGTAATCGATGCAGCATCAAAGACCAGTTTCCACTGTTACACATGTGTCTGTGGTCTTGTTGTGAATGAAGGACTTGCTGATGGACATGGAACATCAGACTCAGATTTTTTTAGTGAGTAATAATGGTGAGTCATGCCGGGGAAGCTTAATTATTCTCATATGAAAATGTTACGTCAACACCAGCCCTCCAGCCTAAACCCGGTTTTACATTGTGGAAAACAGGTCACTTTGGTTCCTGTCTTTGAAAATTTCCTTTTTTTTATTGTACAATGTTGAGTGCCATTCCATGTGTGTGTGTGTGTGTGTGTGTGTGTGTGTGTGTGTGTATACTTAGTATTCCCTATGTTGAGGGGACCTAAATCTTTTTACACAGTCATTATGGGGTCTTCCTTTTGTGGACAAAAACTCTCATAATGTAAATCACTGCATTTTAAGACAAAGACATGTTTTTAAGTTACGCTGAGGTAAGGTTAAGGTTACGGTCGGGTTTAGGGTCAGGGCACTAGTTATTATGGTTTCGTTTCAAATAAGTTTCCAGGAAATGAATTAAGTCAATGGAATGTCCTCTGAAGTCATGGAAACCAGTGTGTGTGTGATTCCTGAACTCTAAAGGCCTCTAAAAGCTATATAATAAGTTTAATCTGCCAGCCATCATGAATATGCTAAGCTTATTATGGATAGTTGTCATGGATATGCTGAAAACCTAAGATGATTATGTTAAGTTCATATGAATAACAACCCCTTATGTTGCCTTGCACCTTACAGCTTAGCAAAATGTTTGCTACGGGCTGACTGACAAGATCAACTGTTATTGTTGTAAAGGCATTGAATAGCTTTTTATGGTTCTAGGTATAATTTCAGCTTTGCTTTTGTTACAGCTACTCCAGCTAAGCACAGCAAATAACAGAAATTCACAACCATATAAAAACTAAGTGTACAAGCGTATAGAGAAGAATATGCACCTTTACTTTGACACAAAATACAGGATTTCTTTCCAGCACTTAACATTTCACTCTTCGTAAATATAATCACCTGAATCCAACAACATCCTGGGGTGTTCCTTTATCTGTTGATGAGCTATCACAAGCCTAATCACAAGATTACTGTGATGCAAAATGTTGACACTTTTCTTTTTTGGTTTTCCATGAAATCAGCTGTTGTCCCACTGTTGTTCTAATAGAGTAGACTAGAGTAAACACCACACTGGCTGAAACAGAAAAGAAAAACCTTTACAGAAACATTCGTAACCCCAACACTTTTATTCCTGACACACATTTACTCTCTAGGTAAATTCTAAAAGCAAAATACTACAGGACACACTTCATCCCTCTCCACCTCATCATCTGCAGCCACAACAATTTTCACTTAATATCCCTCCATCTGTCTGTCTGCTTGCAGGCCTTGGCAGGAAGCTGAATGGATCTGCACATGAATACACAAAACTCACCCCTTTTATAACTGGGACTTCAGTTCTGGTTGAATGAGCAATCACTGCAGGAGTGGACATGATGTATAGACTATTGAATGTCACCCCTGACTGTGTGCTCCCTCCTCACATATACCCTGCCCTACAGCAACCTGCCACATATGCTGTGGTGATAGAGTGCATCTTGTGAGTGGCAGAGTGTAAGTAATGACCCCCCCCCCCCCCCCGCCCCCCCCCAGAATGTGGGTCACCACTGGTCTCACACCACTTTCCTACTGTCACATTATTCACCTGCTTTTGGGACAAATTATTTTCTTCTTACATTCAGAGACTTGCTGTACCTGTGATTACAGCAACACCGTCATAGATGAAGATACAAAAGTACCACCACCACAATCATCATCGCCATCAAGAGCAAGATTCTAAATTTTATATAGTTTTTAATAACACAAGATATTATAAAAAGCCTACATGGATTTGCTGATATAAAATGGCTGTTCCTCAACCTGTATTAATGGTCTTTAAATGTCCATCTCTCTCCTATAGTAATGTTACTTCAATAACCAAAAGAGCACTGAGACAATTTTTATTGACTATGATAATGAATTATCTCTATAATTATTCAGAATAATAAGAAAAAAATAATAAGAAAAAATAAACCACTAAAAATGAAAGATGTGAGAGGGTGACATTAATCACAGCTGTAGCATGGCAACATTGATAATCATTCTTCAGAATGGTAGACCCTATTATTGTTAATAATAATAATAATAATAATAATAATAATAATAATAATAATAATAATAATAATAATAATAACAATGTGTTGTTGGTGTTTACATTTAATGTGGGGTCTTATTTCCCTTGCTTGGTGATATAGCTGAACTCTCATCTAATATGTGTCCTACATTTATGTTGACATCATGCTGAATGTGTTCCACTCTCTACGCACTGACGCTGCACGTTTTTCCCCTCGCCGGCTGCGTGCGTGCTGTCCACGCATTTACCGCGCGCGGAGTCATTCTTGAACACGCAGTCAGGTGTCGCGCTTCTTTCACGCTGCCACCGGCGACGCCCGCCCGGTCGTCGATGCTCTGTGCGATTCTGTTTATTTCATTATTCCATTGTACTCATTTGAATGGAAGCGCATAGGAACCGATGACGTCGCGCGCGCACTCAAGTGTGCGTGCGTGCGTGCGTGCATGTGTGTGTGTAGGCGTGGAGGAAAATGTCAACGTGCGGCGGACGGAGGAGAAGGAGCCTGGAGCTGCGTGTGTGTAGCTGGAGAATACCACGCTGATAACAGGGGCGGGGGGGGGGATACAACTCCAGCTGCTGGTGTGAGAAGCAAAGGTGGTGAAGTTGTTCATGCTCGATCGCTGTTGGCCAAAGTCAGCTGAGCGCTGCGTCCAAGAAGGCGAAGCTCGAGCAGCTTCCTGGATGTGAAGCAGCGACGTTTGTGACCGCACCGAACCGGACATCCATTTCGGGTAAGTCCTCTACAACCCCCCCCCCCCCCTTTTTGTAACGATAAATAACTTCTGGTGTAGATTTGAATGCTGTTTGCTGCACGTTAAAGGCGCAGTAAGTCGAGCCACCGACCCGACTCCATCATGTCTGGGTTTTGGTGTGAGTAGAGAAGCTACCAAGCTCCACATCCATCCACCCACACTGAGATGTGGCTACATCCATGGGGGATGTGTAAGGAGCTCCATCATCTTACATGGCATTAACAGGCTTGGGATCGGTCACCATGGAGCGACCACGAGTCTGTGGTGCAGCGGTGCCGTATGACAGTGTAGGAAGGACGTCCGACCTCTGTGGCTGGAGGATGCTGCTGCTGCTGCTGCTGCTGCTGCTGCTGGTGATGGTAATGATGATGCTGCAGCGGCCCCGCGCACATCATGTCGCCGTGGGGTGTGGTTGGTCGGTTGGCACACCGGGCAGACAGGCTGT
The DNA here is from genome assembly GCA_016785285.1 of Brachirus orientalis. Classification (NCBI taxonomy): domain Eukaryota; kingdom Metazoa; phylum Chordata; class Actinopteri; order Pleuronectiformes; family Soleidae; genus Brachirus; species Brachirus orientalis. The sequence goes on from JAFBJR010000026.1 coordinate 561,541, forward strand.
CAGCAGCGCTCACTCACTCCAGCACCCCTGTCTCTACCCTCTCACCTCCCGATCGCTGCCACATCCTATTAACTGCAGCTTATGTGCTCTCCCTGTGCCGTGCCTCCTCCCCGGCTGCTCAGCAGGGACTCCTGTCTGTCATAACAGCTCTGCTGCTCTAAAGCAGGCGCCACTGGAGACTCACAAATCTGACCCAGTGGACAGAAAACATGTGCTGCACTGCACACTCGTGTTTGATCAGCAGTCTACTGCAAATAAAATCAATCATGCTGTAATCACTGTGTTAAAGGAAGGCTCTGATGCAGCCAAAATATTAATATTCCAATTATGGTGTTAAAAGATCAGTTCATTCATGCCTATTTATGATTACATTTAATTTCCACCCCATCCTGGACTGTATTTAAAATATGGACAGAGTCCTCTGGAGTCCTTGTGAAGCCAAATAGATAGTGAAAATGTGATAGTCACCATATTATGGTTAACTGGGGGCAACTTCTCTGAAATTTGAATGGAAGTCTATGTGCAAATGAGCCAGCAATCCACTTGATTTATTACATCAGTAAACACTTTCCTTTGGAGTTAACTCGTTTTTGGACTTCTTCAGTTCAATGTGATGTCATGTTTGTTAATACTGTTGCTGTTAAGTGGAAAATAGATAATAAATTCTGGCACATTTAAGTGGACACCAGTGTGATTGACAGCTGGTATTGTACAAATGGGCCTGATGCCTGTGAATTTCTGGTTGCAGAACATCAACATGGAGGCAAAGAGGGGTTTTGTTCCCATGAGTGATGTCATAACGGGTTACGCTTGGTCTTCACCCCTTAAATTTGCTCTGTTATATTGCGTTCCTTCCAGGTTGTGTGTTCATGTTTATTTTCCCTCTCCTTTCCCCCAAACCCTTGCCATTCCCAACTCTCATATTCTTAATGCATTCAAATTATTCATTCAGTATCCCATCTGCGCCACCGTCCTCAGTGTAAACACTGAGTGACAGTGTGATCCCACTGGGTTAAACCCAGTATTACATTCCTCTTTTGCTTTGCTGCCATTCCTTAATAAAAAAGACATATCAGAGTGCAGTAAATCTGTTTTTGGAGGTCCACCGGGTAACATTTAGGTGAGTTATTTGCAGAAACTGAAGATGCTACACATATGTTAGTGTGTTATTGCATTAAAATATAAAATTGTTTGGTTTTTGTCGCCTTTAGAATGAGGCTTTTATTGTTTTGTGGAGGCCGCCACACAACTCGATGTGAAGCGGAAGCTTACTACATAAACAACATCCTCTCTGGTTCGCGAAGGCCACTGAAGTTTCCTGACGGGCTTGTGTAAGGGAGGGTCGAGCGGAGGAGTCCTCTGTGAGAAGCTGCAGTCCAAAACGATTCAGCGAGTGTGTTCATGTTTATGTGTAAAGAGGATAAAATAGCAGCCAGCCAGTAAGGACTGGAGAGAGAGGGAGAAGGAGAGGAGGATAATCGCATTACTGACTGTAGTATCATGTCTTTCTAAGAAAGGAGCTGCCATCACTGCTCTCACACACAATCAAGTGCATCCATGCCTACCAAAGCATGCACACACATAGATGTATTTAAAACTCAGATATTGTGAAGCATTTCTAAACCTAGAGTAAAAAAAAAAATAGCACAACTGAATAGAGTTATGTTGCGTGTGTGAGCGAGAGTGCTATTGTTTATCTGTTTGGGCTGACTAGTTATGGGGCATAGTACGTTTTACGTCACATACCCTCCTCCTTTGCAGTGTCTGGAGTGTATCTGTATCTCTGTGTGTCGCTGTGTGTGTGGTGATGTGTGAAGAGTGGCCAGGCCTGTTCACCCTGCTGCTGTGAAGAAGGTGTGTTTCGTATGTGTCCCTGACTTTGTAACCACATCAAGTTGTGTAACGCATGTGCAGTTGAAACACGTATATCGTTGCCTGCCAACACCTTCACTGCTGATTTATAACCCCCCCTGCACAGAGAAGTGAGGAGTCTTTGTTTAAGCTCCCATGTGCTAACCTATTATGTATTTATTGCGTCTGTGTGTCTAGTTAATGTTTGACACTGTGTGTGTGTACGTGTGTGAACTCTCCAGCCTTAAGGAAGTTCTTCTGTAAGCGTGTGATACTCTGTGTAAAACAGAGCAGGCATCTGTTTTGTCTATCCAGCACTTTGTATTTCATTTGTAGCCTACAACTAACTTTGAAAATGACATTATTTATTTAACTTGTAGTACTGATGCAGTCACAACCCAGAAGAAACAAGTATTACGCTTTTCTGTATGAACTGTTTATTGCAATGTCAGTGATTTGAAGCAATGGCATTCAGTATCTGTTTACAGAACAGGTTTACTGCAGTAATGCCACTAATGTCACTTTAAGTCTTTTAAGTGGGTGAATTCATTAGCGCAGACATATGCAGCAATTGTTGAATGAAGTCTGTTAAAAAAAATAATTCTGCTTAAGTAAGAATGTCTTAAGAAGATCTCATCTGACACAGTTTAGTGAAATACTGGATGAGTTGATGATCAACAGATGCATCAAGTCATAAAACTTATATTTGCTGTGGTTTCTATATATTTTATACTTTTTATTTGGCTGTGGACCTACTACAAACTCACAGAAAAAAAGAGGAACGTTCCAGGACCACTGCCTCCACGTGTCCTACAAACAAGTTCAGCTGGCGTGGTGGAGAGGAAAAACTGTAAAAGGTATAATATAGGTTTGCACTTGTTTTGTAGGGGCATCAGTCTTCAGGTGTTTATGATACAGTACACATGTTTTAACATTTTTATAATTCATATTATTTTAGAAATGACAAGAAAACATTTTTTACATTTTATGTTTCAATCCACCCACCAGTGTAATCATCGCTCCACACAGTTCACAGGGACTTGCTGAGGCAATAATGAAACTACCAGTATACCTGTCACTCTTTGTAAAGCCTGTTTTAACAGAGGAAGGCAAAGATCATCAACCAGTGGCGGAGATACTCGTTGACCTAAGGAGCCTTGAATCAACTTATGATTTTGATGTTGTTGCTGATGTTGTTGCATCTGAATGTGAGAATCCGGTTCTCAAGCAGCACTCAGCTTCTCAGCAGCTGCAGAATTATTAATTGATAATTTGTTTCTTGTAGTAAAGTGGTTTAGCTATATTGTTTGTGTAAACTAATTTGATCTTCAAGGTGCATTTTGTTATTGAATTATTTTATTTATGCAGCTATTTTAGAACTAGGACTTGTGATTGATTTAACGAGTCATGCTTTTTATGGGCATAGGGTTGTATCAGCTCGTGTACTGTATCTGTGGTCACTGTCAGGAATGATCAATAGCTCACACTTTTTTTCTGTCGAAAGGTTTTAACTACACTTAAGGCTATTCGGCTACACTGTCTGTTTATACTTGTGGTGGATGAGGTAGTTTAAAGTTTGTGGCCTGTGCTTGCTTTTGTTTGCATAAATTGCTTCTATGAGCATCAAAGGTGCTTGTTAACTTCTTGGTGCCCCTATAAAATTGTTCCAGTTTCCTGTGTAACATTTCAGGTTTTCCATGAGCTGTAAAACTCAAGCATTAGCTCCTGGCCTCCAGCTTTAGAGCATGTGGCTGCGTTTCATGGAAACTGTGTAGGGGTAATAACATTTAGGCATTGTGCCTCAACATATGTCTGTCTTGGGCAAATTCTGGACTTATTGCAAGTGAAACATGCCTTGACTAGGAGTTCTGCCATGAATGTGAACAAAAAATAGCAACATGTGACAGATTTTGGTCCCTATGTTGCATCCAGATGTTGGCAGGGTGAGCATACACATGCAGCTCCTTCCCCTATGAAGGAAAATTAGTGAAACTATACGTCATGCCTGTCAGCCACTTGGGTACACCTGGTATCAGGTAATGACACAGACATGCATTAACATGCTGAAACAGTGGCAGTGTGGAGAGTGTGCAGAAAACATTTTGTTCTTATAAGTATATGTGCAAAGCAAACCCCTGCACCCATGATTTCACAATGACTTTTTGACTGGTGGATGTACAGTATGTGTCCCTAGGTGTTCTATGCATGACTCTGAAAACATGTACTTGTGTCAGAGCTTTTGCTGTGAATCTCTCCCTCCCTCTTTCTCTGTGAATGGCACTGAGATCAGTGATCTCACTACCACTGCTCTGTAACATCACTATGCCAGCAAGAGGGGGTGAAGGAATGTGCAGAGGTTAGAGAGGGTGGGAAACATTGATTCTCTCTGAAATTTTGCATGTTTGTCACTTTTCCCTTGCTTTGTTGCCTCTGTCTTGAGTGGTTCAACTCTTGCCTCCGATTTGTTTCCTCCAGTCTCCACTGGTTCCTAGTACCATGTATAGGAAAGGTTGCTTTCCCCCCAGCATCATTGCATTTCTTTCTCTCAGTCAACTTCATCTCAGAGATGTAGGGGATAACAACACTAACCATGCAGGTTCTACTTATGAGCATTTTCTTTCTTTCTATGTGGAGCCTCTCCTTACATTGCAGTTGTGTGAGTTTCAAATCCAACATCACACTCCTCCTTCCCATCATCCCTTGCTAAAAGAGAGTTTTTGAGAGCAAGGGTTGCCTTGGCAACTATGGCTGCCATCTGTGTTTGTTGTATGAATGGATGATGTGTGTAGAAAAGACATGGACGTGCCTGCCTGCAGTCTAAATGCTTCAACTCTTTCATCATTGCATTATTTATTTCATGAACAGCTGAAAGACATTGAAGGTTATTGGGTTTCAATTCATTCCAGGAAGAGATTAGCAGAATCTGCTTTCAACTGAGTGAATGTGTGTCACTGTAGCAACATGTCTGTTTTACCACAGCCAATAAAATGTCTTGAATACACCCAAAGCAGCAGAGATTACTTTAAATCCTTAGATATCTGCCTTTGGTTTTTGAGGTGCCGTTTCAAATTGATGCTTGAATTGTCATGTGTTCTATATGTTAGTAGGACAGCAACACATTATAGGATCTCTGGGTAGAAGAGTGTCAAGATGCATCACATTAAAAGATGGGTTTTCATGCTCTGTGAAGCTTTTAGGTACAACCCAGGGACTGGGACTGGGACTGAAATAGGATATTGATAAATGGCCCATATGGATATGTGAGAAATAAGAGGGTGACAGTGGAGAGTGTAAATGTTAATCCCAAAAATATCATGTTTTCCTCAGGCTGTAGTGTGTCATGAAGCTTTAGTCCAAAAGACATTAGTGTGACTCACTTTTTTTAAATTCTGTCACCCCTTTTTTAATCTTTCCTTTACCTCTGTGTCTCTGTCTCTCTCAAACAGAAACCTTCAGCATCCTCCAGCAATAATGTAGACTTGGCAACTTCATGACGATGGTGATGGTGATACAGGGCCTTGCAGGGAGGGGGACCAGTGACTAACACTCTTCCAGTTCTCCACACCTGGCACTCTATGTCCATCTCGACTGGGCGGCCTGAGTGCTATGTCATCAACCACACCTCCTGCGGCCCCACCCCTTAAGAAGGGACGGAAGCCGGAGAAGTCGGAGGTGATGGCCGAGTCGGTGCAAGCCACCAATGAGGAGCTGAGGGGCAAACTCATGGACATCCAAATCGAGCTGCATCAGGAGCGGAGCAAGGTGAGGGAGAGGCGAAAGAGGAAATGGACACTTTGTGTACAAAAATAATGGGAGTAAAGTAAGAGAGGAAGTTTCCTGTAAATCATCACAATAGAGGCAGAGGAAGAAGACGGTCATTTAACTCCTGTTTAAATAATGATGATAACCCTGTCAGAATATCATTGGAAGGACACAAGAGCTGGATCAAAGTTCACATTCTTCTGATGAAAACCCATTTGCACTTTTTTAAAAATATATTTTCATTTAAAAACTCAAGGTTAGGTATAGCAAAGATTGGAGAGGCACAAAACAGACACAAAACCACTTGTTTGAGGTGTGGTAATAAATCATCTCTTAATAGCTCTTGTCCGGTTTGTTTTGGGCTGTTACACTGAGCTCTACATAGTCTAGGCAAATGGATTAATACATTTCACTGCTGATATAACATGTATGTCCTGATGACAATATGACAAGAGTAGACTTACTTATTGCTCCCTCTTCCAGGTATGTAAGCTCCGTGAGCGTCTCCAGGAGCAGCGGCAGGCTCGGGAGCTCGAGCAGCACAAACATGCAGTGGCACTCACCGACTTGCGTGCCAAACTCCACGAAGAAAAGCTACGAGAGATAGGATCTGCACGTGAGGCCCTGGCACGGCAGCACGATGCTGAACTTGCACGGGCCATCAAGATCCGAGATGCAGAGGTGCAGAGACTTCAGGGGCTTGTAAACGCACTGCGAGATGGAGCCGCTGAGAAGCTCAAAAATGCTCTTCTTGTAGAAGCTCGGGAGGAGGCCAGGAGGGCGTTTGATGGGGAGAGGATAAAGCTACAGCAGGAGGTAGGATGTAGCGTTTTATAAAGGCAGTAGAGTCTTAACTATACTTTATATTGGGGACAAATTATATAGTATATTATGCATTTCATAAATTAGAGCTCAGCTTCATGTTCCTCAAAACTGTCTGGTCCTTGTAATTGCAGCAGTGTCAGTAGCCACACTTTACCATATTTGAAGCACTTCAGTATTTTTATTAACTCCCATTTGCAATGGCTGCCCTTTTTTTTTCTAAGGTTATAATCTCATAACACTGTTTATTGACTGCTGAGAGTTGAATATGTCCTAAGGCCTCTGGGATTTTTAAAATTTTAGATTTTGTTTTTAGGAAAGTTGACATTCTGAAACCATTTTATGTGTGTAAATGTGTATTTACTGTATACGTGCATTTGTCGATGTCAAGTGTAGATGCCGGACTGGGTAAACCTTTGTTATTTTTGCTGCTGGAAAACAGGAAGTAGGGTGGGAAAGCGTGTTGCCAAGTCATTGTTTCATTGTAGTCCTCTGCACAAACAGAACATCTATCTAGACAATAGTTAAATGAGATGGAACATGTGTTTCTTAAGTATCACTCTCTTTGTTGTTTTTGAGTGAATTAATAATGTTGTTGTGGTGGTATGTGTGTGTGTGTGTGTGTGTGTGTGTGTGTGTGTGTGTGTGTGTGTGTGTGTGTGTGTGTGTGGTGTTTTAGATCCAGGAACAGAAGACAGCCAGGAAGCAGGCTGAGGAGGCACTGGCAAATGCTCTGCAGGCTGATAAAGCCAAAGCAGCAGATCTGCGCACAGCATACCAACAACACCAGGATGAGGTGCATCGTATCAAACGAGACTGTGAGAAAGACATCCGCCGACTGGTGAGGCCAAATGCTGCTGGAATGACACTTTCTGCAGAGATTACATACTGTATGTCCAAAATATACTCTTCACTGCATACTAACATTTATCAGGTGTTACACAACATTTATCAGGTGTTACAAAATTCTGCCTCATCAGGACTATGTTTTTGTTTTGATTAGATCTGACTGTGGCTCAGAAAAATAAGCAAAGAGGAAGACATTTTGTGATGTGATCTTTTAAATATCCAACCCAAAAAGTAAAAGAGGTTTAAGAAAAAAATAGACAATATATTATCTGCAAACCTGCAGATAAAATGTTTCCTTTGCAGTGTCCTTTCTAGAAGTCATATTATTATTCTTCAGTGGCACGTGAGCTTGACAAACCCAGCAGCAGTTTCTTTGGGAGTGCTGTCTGCCCTGACCATATTTTAATATCACACAGCAACATCTGTTCTCCTGCTCCTGCAGATCAACTCCAGCTCAGAGTTTATCTTGTTAATGTTGCATGAAGTTTGGAGGCTAACTGCTGCTCTGTCTATCTCACCATGTGGTTCCTATCTGTGAGCAGAAGTCTGTTGACCTGCTTTAGTCCTTCAGTACATAAAGCCTGGCCACAATAAACCATGTTGATGATTAAAGCATGGGTGATTGATGGGCTGGAAGTTGTGCAGGAAATACCAGTGTTAAATAGCAAAATGCCATAGGAGGTAGAAGTAGGAACATGTCTGTAGAAGGTGTGTATGCACAGACTGAGAACAAAGTTTCATAAATTAGTCAGAGTTGAATGGCAATGTTTTAAAAGCTCAAAAACTTATCACTTATTCTGTTCTCTGACATTGGAAATAGATGTTTAAGACTGAAGGTGTGGACTGGAGTAAAGTTAATCTAAACCAGAAACTCACACACTGGTTTTAAAACAAATTCAGTGAAAAAACAAATTTTCAGAATTTCACAATATCACATAATTTTCTGCAGCAAAATCTGGGATTTAATAGGACTTTGACTCAGTCGCTCTTTCCATTGTTCACCGCTCCTGTTCATATCTGCTGTAGATGGATGAGTTGAAGGCGAAGGACCGGGTTGTGTGTGCGCTGGAGAGAGAGCTGGGCGTGCAGGCCGGCTACGCCCAGAAGCTTCAGCTCCAGAAGGAGGCTTTGGATGAGCAGCTGGGCCAGGTACGAGAGGCTGAGAGACACAACCACGGCAGCCCCAAGAGAGAGGTTGTACCTGGGTTAGGAGACACCAATGACCAGCTCAACAACCAGGTAAATACAGACGCATCTACATTCATGCATCTCTTTGTGTGCAGACACAATAATATTGTGATTGAAGAAGCACTCTGAATTGTACACAACAAAATTAAAACATTCATCACATTTATACTTTGGGTTTTGATAAATAGTTTTTAAGGCAGGTATTTTTCAGTTTTTTTTTTACCAGATATTAATTTAGATTATTTTCATTCAAGCATGCAGCACAATGTTTTTACTGATGTGAGAATCATAGAGAAATTCAGTAATCACTGAATTTCTGATTAAAGTTTTATTGGACTATTACTAATTGATTGTAGCCAATTAGGACATTTTATGACTGATGGGAGATCCACAATCACCTGATTGTGGCATTTATTTCATATTACCTGTATTTTAATATAATTGCTCATACTTAAACATACTTAAATACGGTGCTTCATATCTGTTGCTTTGTTTCTGTCCTCTGTGGCTCCGGTGGACACATAACTTTAGCAAAAATTATCTTTCACTGCAGTTTCAATGTCTGTCTGTTTCACCTGTCAGAAACATAACATGTCCTGTTCCCTTTTCCAAGTAAAATCACTATAGAGTTTGAGTACCCTAAATCCATTACAGCATGGCATCATACAGCTTTTACTGTGAAATACGGCATTACCGGCATTTAGTTGAGCACAGAAAAGTATTTGGAGTGTGTAAATGTATATTTTATGATGTTCAAATGCAAGACCCTATGTAAAAAAACCAGACCATCATCATCATCATCAGACAACGACCTCATGTGACCAACAGAACTGTGCTGGACACAGAAGATCAGCACTGCAGCAGAAGATCATGCACAGCACACTCATCCAGTGTGAACAAGAAGTCTCTTCCTCTTTCTCTCTAAACTGTAGTCAGGGATATTATTTACTTTTACTGGCAGTGACCATTAAAAAACAAACAAACAAACAAACGTTAAAATGTTATTTCGGCAAATACAAATATTGGATTGGGACAGAGTATCAACAGATACTCAAATTAAAAAGATTGTATCAGGATTGTGGAATAAATAATCTGACTGTCCTGCATTTGTGTTTTTATGGTAGGCTGACCAAGTCCATTGTATTATACTAAAAGGGAAGGATACATAGCCTTGAGTGCATTATTAAATTGTTCCTTTTTGAAGAAGAGGAACATGCATAACTTTGGCTGTCACATTGATGGCACTCGATACTCTGTTTATTCAGTCACAAATGCAAATGTAACTCCTCCAACTATCAGCTGCAGTGTTGAACAGAAACTCTTACTCGTAAAACACATAATTTAACTTTTAATGATAAATAATTTATAGAAAGATTGTAGAATAATATTGCGATTATGACCCCAAATTGACTAAATTTATGTCACAGATAATGTCTTCAAATTACAGCTTAGAGGTCTGTGTAACATTTAGGACAATTCATTGGCATTATATGTGTATAATCTGTAAAATAAAAGAATAGAATAGAAATAAGCCTAAGAATGATCCTTTCATATGTACTGTACTTTAGGCAAGGGCCAAAAGTGCCATCTTAAGCCCTCATGTTTCTACAGCAGCATGAACAGACAAACCAGCTGAAGCATGGTGTGTTGCATTTGTGTTTTGAAGCAGAAGCTTATTTTACAAGCCAAGAGGACAGCATCTTTTTTGGTATGTGAAGGCCACTTTAGTTCTCTGTCATGCTTGGGAAAGGGAGGTGTTTTTGGAGGAGTCCTGCCTTTGTTACGATCTGGAATCTCAACATTAGATGTTACTAATTCTCACACATTGGGACTTTAAAATCTTGGATGAATTTCAGTTTAGTGTCATACCGAAAACGTGCAACTAAATATGCAGAAGACATAATTTCAAACACACAACATAATTTCAAACACAATTTATTATCAACGTAATCTTATAACAGTATTATTAATGGACAAACCGTGTTAGCTCCAATTTGGAAAAAATAATGATTAGACAGATGTGTTTCCACATTCTATTAATCTGCATCTTGTTTCCTTGACAATGCCTCCGTCAGTCCTGAGTAAATAAACATCCAAATCTGCAAACAACAAATGTTTACTTAAAGAGATTTTGAAGGATTTAATTAAGTTGACGCAAAACTTTCAGAAAAAAAAAGATATTCATCAAATATACAGTAAACCGATGTAATATTGAAGCCAATTACTACTTTTAATGTGTGTCTGATCAGTTTATAGTGATTGAAAGCATGTGGAAACTTGACATCAAAGTTCATAGTCAACTGTAAAATGTCAACGCATCCTTCATCCCACTCCCTCTGTCTCATCCACTACCATTACCTGGCTGCCTGCATGTTCTCCCTTCTTTAGTTTTTGTCTTCCTCCTCCTCTCCTCTGCCCCCCGCTCAACAGGAGGCTGAAGAACGTGACCTGAGAAGGTTCCAGCTGAAGATCGCAGAGCTTCACTCAGTTATTAGGAAATTGGAGGACAGAAACGCCCTTCTGGCTGACGAGAGGAATGAACTAGTGAGGAACACACTTGCAAAAGTACATACATGAAATGATTCTAGGCATGCAAAAGCACATACAGATAAATAGATACACATATATTTTCATACCATTGATTGTGTTTCATAAAATGCTTATTTTGCCAAACCCTCCCTCCAGCCATGACCTTGTTTCTGCAGCTCAAAAACATTCTGTGTGACTACAGGGAAAGACGTAAGATTCCATTCTTTCCCCTTTGTTTCCTTCCTCTGTCCAGCTGAAGAGAGTTCGAGAGGCAGAGAGCCAGATGAAGCCTATGTTTGAAAAGAACAAGCGGCTGTCTAAGAAGAATGACGACCTTTTGCAAACGCTTCAACGCATGGAGGAGAAACTCAAGAACCTGAGCCGTGAGAACGCTGAGATGGTGAGCTGCGCCCAGAGGTGTTGCACATCTGCAGTTAAAGAAGAAATCAAACTTCAGATACTAATAAAAAATAACAGATATCATAGCTTTGATCTTGTGTGTTTTCTTGTGGTTCAGATAACACTGGGGATTTCATTTGAACAGAAACAGGACCTCTACTGGTGATTTGAGGAATAGCAGCTCTCTCTCTCTTCATTTTAATTTTCAAAGAGTGACTCATGATCTGGACACATTTAGGTTGTGGAGTGGGTCACTCTGCTCTGTGCAGGAGGGACATTTGATCTTTGCTTTCAAAAGTCTTAACAGAATGTTGGTTATGGTATGGTAATAGCAAATGTTGATATGTATAATAAATGTGGTTTTAAAGAAAACAAAAAACCCAAATCTAAACTCTCTCTCTCTCTCTCTCTCTCTCAGAAGGAAAAAGCTTCTCGGCCGCCCTCACAACAACAACAACAACAACAACAACCCATTCAGCCTCAGCTGAAGCGGCCAACCTCGCTGACAGACCTAAGCCACGCCCATGAGGAACAGGAAGTGGAATTTCTCAAGCTGCAGGTTGCTGAGCAACGTGGCATCATTGACGAGCTCACGCAGGTCTGGATTTAATGTAGACCATTGAGAGTCAGATGCCTTTTTTTCAATACTAGATGGTTTCTCATGAATATCTCTATCTATGTGTAAGGCTTTGTGATGACTGTTAATAGAAATATTTTATTTTACTTTGTTGGGTCAACATATTTCATGTTGCTGTAGCATTGTTTTGAAAAGCCTATGCAATGTTACAATGTTTGTTTCAATAAACACAGCTGCATTAATTTTTTTCCAAGATCTTGTGTGGATGATGAGAGAGTTGGGCCACTGTGTTAAATCTTGTCTAGCGCATCACAAAAATTCACAGTGAGGTTAACGTCTAGACTATAGACCGTGTATAAAAAGTGGATGTAGTCTTCTATTTATGCCACGAATGCCAATACAGAAGTCTATTGAATAGCCACTATAAGGTGACTTCACTGGTTGCATAGACAAAGTCATTTTGAGTGAAAGTCTATGGGAAAATAAGCCTAATTCTCACTTGACGTAACAACATTAAATTTTCCTAAAAGAGTTAATGTTCTCATTCTCTAGTTTCAGATCTTCTTCAATACAACGTGATATCAAGTTAATTAAAGTAAATTATGTTTAGAGAAAAACAGATGATATATCAGCATTAAATATGAGTACACATACAAATGTGACTGACACCCAGTATCAGTTGGGGTATCAGTCAATGGGAGTATGGATTCTTATTGTTGACAAAGCAACTGCCTGTCCCCTGCTTTCACAACAGAGTTAATTTATATCTTTATATTGTATTTTATCCACCTGATATACTTAATCAAAGTTAACAGTACAGTTTAAGTTTCTTCCTGATGTCGTCTTTGACATTGAATTTTATAGAAACAGAATAAATCTGACTGTGATGCTACTGCATGCAATGTTATTTTCATGCAGAGTGACTGAGCTGCAGTGTAATGTCAGGAGTGGCGCTGATCTTGACACGGACACAGTTTGACTTTGAATTGTTGATCTTTTGTTTTTAGGAACGTGACCGTTTGGTGATGAGCAAAAAGAACAGGAGGAAACCTCTGAAACTGTCAAAAGTAAGTGCTAATTTGAGTATTTAAATATCCAGTGATGTGTAACTTAGCAACTATGGTTGACTGATGCCTAAATACTCTATGGCAGTGTGTTTGGATTTAATTAAGCTCAGGGGACAAACATAATAGTATTTCTCTCTCTCTCTGTTGGGAGCAATACACTGAACACACATGAGCCATCCCCACAGTTAGAACATAGTATAAAAAGCAGGTATTTTTGCTGGTGAACAGTCATTATTTTTTGGAGATTTGTGAAAATAACTGTCTTTGTTTGACTGTGCTCTCAAGAGGACGATCATGATATGCTATTGGATGAGATTAGGAAAAAGTTAATTGCTCTTATACTTATGTGCGTGTGCATGTTTGGGCTCATACATCAGGGAAAACTTCAGTCTCTGGTGTTGTTAGGAGGAGGAGTCCTCCATCTCCCTTCCCTGCTGGAGGCAGTTTGTCACCTTGACGAGGTGGATACAGGGTTGGGCAGCACAGTTTGGCAGTTGGATTTGCACCTGGAAATTTGTCTCTCTTTTTGAGCTGTTTTTTTTTTGAGATCAGAGGAAAAACCATAAACTGGCCTTTTGACCTTAGGACCAGAAGCTTTGTCGTTTGCTTTTTCATTTCGTGTGGGAGTGGTACAGATAGCTGTACGGGCAGGACTGCAGATATTAAAACGTACCAGCTGGTGAAGATATATCTTTGGCAGAGTCTGAGCGGTTTGTTCATCGCCGTAGCACCATGACAGAGTATTTCCTCCTTATCCTCTACTTCTCTTCCTTCATTTGCCTTTGTGCCCTGGTCTGCCTTTACTTCTCTGGTTGCCAGGAGATGACTTATAAACATGATGGTGAGGATCCTGAATGGTTTGGAAAAGGAAATGACAAGATAAAACACTTATTTTGCATTTCTGGTGTGTACACGTTTTAGACAAAACATTAACATTAACACACCGTACCAAAGAAAGCATATAGAGTATGTTTATGTAGACATTTTTTAATTTTAATAAAAAATATCCAGTTATACAGACACATTTTTATCCTTCGCTCTCCTCCTCTCTGCAGAGGCATGTTGTGGAGACATATTTTGGATTTGATGAGGAGTCCATCGACTCTGAAACCTCATCTCTCACTTCCTACAACACTGACCTCACTGACCGAACGCCTGCCACACCAGAGGAAGAATTGGAAGAGGTAAGAAAAAAAAGAATGTATTGATTGCTTTGCAAAAAATATATATGACTTAAACCAGCCATTCCCAAATGTCATGACCTATTTTAAATTAAAAAAAAAAAAAATCTACTGTGGCCCACCAAAACCTCTGATTAACACACCAAACTATATGGCTTTTATTTCCATTTTTATTTCCAACATTTTTTTCATAAATAGGCAGAGAATAACACCCGAGGCTACAAAACAAAGCACTCTACTATAATTATATAAAGTAGCCATAGATTAAAAAAAAAAAAAAGAAATTAATCATAATTATCTTTTGATTTGTTTAAGCAATCATCGATATAAATTATATTCTATTGTTAAACAAATGTGCTGTTGAATAAAAACAAGACAAAACACTAACGATAATTTTAACCTGTCCTCTCTGATTCCATAGAGTGTTTCCCGTGAGGAGTCGGAGCTTCGTTTCCGTCAGCTCACCAGGGAGTACCAGGCCCTTCAGCGTGCCTACGCCCTCCTGCAGGAGCAGACTGGGGGCTCTCTGGATGCTGAGAGGGAGGCCAGGGTTTGTAGCATTACTTTATGTTCCTCAGAAGTTCTCCAGCATTTAACGTCCTCTTCTCTGCTTCTCGCCTTTGGGTGATTTCCACGCTGAGTCCCGATTGCTTACCTTCCCTCCCACAGACACGTGAGCAGCTGCAGTCGGAGCTGAGCAGCTGCCAGGCGAAGATTGGTGATTTGGAGAAGGCTTTGGCGGAGCGGGGGCAGGTAACAGAGATGAGGGATGGGGACAGGAGCTCTTTGGTCCTGCTCTCACTGGCCCTCCTGCATGTCTCTTTGGCTGCTCTGCTCCTGGGCTGGCGCTATGCTGACCAGGTCTCCTGCATATTCCTGTGATGTCACTTCCTGCATGTGTGGCGTCACAGCTTTGTGCCTGCATGCTCTGCCTCACCCTCTGCCCTACCAGCTTTTCACAGCGAGGTGGCTAAAACTACTTTGATTATTGTCAGCCGCGAGTACATTAATGAACAATATTGTAATCCGGTGAAATCACACATATTTCTGGATATGAAAAATACACATTTGTCCTTCATTTAAATGTATTTCATTTTTTCACTATGAAACATTTTAGATTGAGAATTAATTGAAAATTAGAAGACTGTAAAACAACAACAAAAATACATTGGAGTTGTTCAATGTACTACTAAATTATTACTATGTGGAACAGTGCTGAAAATGCTGTGAGTTTGTACCACTACTCTTATGTTCTTCATTTGTTGAGTTGTTTATCTTTGGTGTCATTCTTTTTATACCCGCATGTTGCCTGTTCCACTGTAGCTTGCTCAACTCTGTCATTGTGATTCGCTGCTCTGCTGTTTTTCAGCTCAGATTATGTTCTGTTTCTCTTTTTATTTCTCTGTTATCTCAGGAATGGGCTTCATTTCTCTCTGTCAATAAAGAACTGCTGCCACTCTTTCCATATCTGTGTCTGTTACTTTTTCCACATGTGCTTTTTAAAAGGTAGATGCATCATAATGTGTTTTCTGTTGGTTTTGCACTGGTTGATTGTCGTCAGGGATCCTGTCTTAGCTTTCCTGTTCCTGCCAGTGTCCTCTCTTGCTGATGTTATGTTTGGTTGTTATGACAGGACTCAAAGTGGGTGGAGGAGAAGCAGTACTTGCTCAGAACCAACCAGGAACTTCATGAGAAGGTAGACTTTCATATTAATCCACCACAGGTTTGTTTTTTCTTAAAGAAATATACACATTTTTCACAAACCATCTTTTTTTCATTTATAAAAAGACACATTTATCAAAGAATTTGTGTAAATTTCATTATATAATATTGACACATCTATGATTTGACTCTAAATGAGTACAGAGGAAACTAAAAGCACTCGGAGATCGCCCTCCGCCAAGCAATGATAAAGAGTTCTTCAAAAAATTCCTGGATCTAGATGGCGAGCCGGATCACCACCTAAATCTGTTCTTTGTCCCATTATTTTGCAAACCTCTTGGTGGAGGTAAAAAAGCCATAACACAACATTGCCTCAGTCTGTGAACAAATCTGAAATAGAGATTTAGTGCTTCTGATAGTACATCATGTAATAAACTTGCTCGCTAAGTTAAATAAATGTAGATTAATTTGACAATCCTTGACATTCTCTATTCTCAGTAATCACTTAAAACACTTCACATGGTTTAATTAATGTTTGAAACATTTCTGTGTGTCTGTGTGTGTGTGTATAGATGTGTGCGTTGCAGCAAGTGGAGTTGCGACTGCAGGCCGAGGTTCAGGATGCTCGAGACCAGAATGAGCTGCTGGAATTCAGGGTGCTGGAACTGGAAGTAAGAGACTGTACCAACATCAAACTCTCACCAGGAGGCGACAACAATGTCAGCTCCAGACGCAAGACCTACATACAGTGACACAGACAGATGTTTTACTTGAGTTTCCCATTTTTATTTCTTGTTTTGCGTGGCAGCTGTATGTACACCCCCCCCCCCCATCCACCACTGAACTGGAATATATTTTTAATGAAAGAATATTGTGTTATAATGAATATAATTTTCAAATAATAAAAAGAAAGATTTAAGTTCACCACCTGTTCCCATCTTATTTCATTTTCTGTTTTAGTTTTGCATGAATGTCTCCATGTTTTGTTTGTTTTCTTTATGGTAACGTTTTTTGTTTAATGGATAACAGATTTTTTTGTTCTTAATTGATGTGTAACTGCTAAAGAAATGTATCTGTAATATTTCAGTTATAAATATGTGCAGTAATGATAATAATTGTATTAATATTATCATGTCAGTTTATTTTGGATCTGAATTATGAAGATTATAATTATTGATTATGTAGCCGATTCTGAATTTGATCATTCATGAGTTTTTGCATGTGTTTTTAAATCCCTTATTTTATTTTTTTTGCTTTGATTTTCTCATTTAAATCAATGGGTTTCCACCTTCCTCATTTTGGCAGCTCCTGATCATGTTTTGAGTGTCATGTAAGTAACTCCCTCATTCACTCCCCTTTTTTTCTCTCATTTACTTTAAATATCTGTCATTCACATTTTTTGTCTCACTTGTACCGTATAAAAAAAAACTTGAATAGGTCTGTAGTACTGTAGTCTTCTTATTTTCACAGATTAGATGTTTATTTTTTTACTTTAGGTGTGTGCATATGAATACTAGCATTGTGTTTCCTTCTGTAGGAGAGGGAACGCAGGTCTCCAGCTCTTAATCTCCACATGTCTGCGTTTCCTGAGAACAGCAGCAGTGCCCTGCAGATCTACTGCCACCAGGAGGGAGTGAAGGTGAGAACACGATCACAAAACACCATCTTTTTTCTTAAAGAATCTTACACACGCACACTGAAGATGATGTTTGACATCTGCAGGATGTAATCATCCCTGAGCTGATGAAGAAACTGGATATCCTGGGGGACAATGGAGTGAGTTCACACACACACTGTTGGATTACAACTGTGATGAGTGCCGCATTTTTTGTTTTTATTACAGACGTGGGTGATATCCATGTCAACTCCAGCTTTTTATATTTCCCGTAGAATCTCAGAAATGAGGAGCAGGTAGCTGTGATCCAGGCAGGAACAGTGATATCTCTGTGTGAAAAGGTCAGTTTCACAGCCAGTGTAATTTCAATCGCACAGAATGGATTTACATTGTCAAATGTAATGTCTCGGCTGTGAATAAGAGTCTCACTGAGATTACCTACATAAATAAAAGGCTAAATAAAATAAAAAAGAATAACAATTAAAAAGATAGCCACTACATTTGAGTAATTTTGTATGCATGACAATAACAGTATATCACAGTGCAGAGAAAACATTAATCCTTTGCCCAAATTCTCCCTTTACAGTGGTTGAAGCAAATAGACACCACAGAGGCAGCACTCACACAGAAGATGATTGATCTGGAAAATGACAAGGTAAAAGAAAAATCTTATATTTGACTTTTCATTGTTATAAACACAAAACATGTATTTCTGCTTTTCTTGTGTTACATTAATTATCTATAAGCTCATATAGGCTTTGGTATCGTTTACTTCTCTACTATTCAGTTGTGATTACATACTTGTTGCAGGAGCTGTTCAGTAAGCAAAAGGGATTTCTCGAGGAAGAGTTGGACTACAGGAAACAGGCCTTGGACCAGGCCTACATGGTATGGACCCTGTCCCTTTGTGCAGATAATGACCAGAGCTACTCTCCAAGACCAAACTGCACTCATTTAACTGATAATAACATTCAAGTTATAATGGCTCATTATAAATCAAGAATGCAGAGGTGCAATATTTTCATCATCATATCATGACACATTAACATTTGGGATCCCATTAAACACCATGAAGTCAACATGCTCCATGAAGGGTATAATTGTCACATCATGTTGGGATACTGCATCTTTTACTGCTGAAGTCTAAATTCTGTGAGCAATGTAGGAAGTTTTAGTTGGGAGTTTTTTTTTTTTGGTTCATTGGCCTGTTTAATTCTTATCTCCGTAAAATGCAAATCACTGATATTCTACCTCAAATTCCAGAAAATATGAAGATATAATACCTTATGAATATAATGTGTATACTCTTTCAAGCGGTGATTTAGACTGGGGAGGTTTCAAACAAAGTGTAATGTTAGATTCTTTAGTTCGTGTTGAAACATTTTTCCCTCCCGACTGACTTAAATAGGGTCTAAACCAACACTCCATGTAACGCTAACCATCTTATTTGGTCAGTTTTGTTGTTGGTTTGTGTTTATGGTCCCACTTCATATTGAGTTGGTGACACTGTGGTAAATGTAAAAGATAAAAAAGACTATAAGCGTCGTAAAAACAAAGAAGTTACCATGTGAAGGTCTTGTGCAAATGTTAACTCCCAATATAAAGTGGAACAGTGTTTTCCATATCTGCCATGGTCACAGTAGTGTGTGTGTGTGTGTGTTTTTGTGTATCTGTCTGTGTGTGTCTGTGTGCCACTGCGTGTGCATTTGTGCATGCTCTTGTGTATTTGCATGTGCATGTGCACGTCCATGTGTGTTTGTATGTGTGTGTGTGTGTGTGTGTGTGTATGCGGATGCCTATGCAGAGGATCGAGGAGCTGGAGGCCACGCTGTATAGCGCTCTGCAGCAGGAGCAGCCGGCATGTCAAGCAGTGGCTGAGTCGCTGACAGACAGGCAGAGGGAGGAGCTGAGGCTAGCCGTGGACAAGCTGCGGCGTCAGATTCTCCGGCAGAGCCGGCAGTATGACAGTCAGATCTTACAGGAGCGCATGGAGCTCCTACAGCAGGCCCAACAGGTAAGGCTTACGACAAAAGGAGTCGGGTTACTGAGCCCTGCCCACTCTCAATCTGCTCGCCTGACCCCACCAGAACTCTGGTGCTGTGGAAAAGATGCAGTATCCCTGTGTGTGGTACCTGTAACTCTACATGCAAGTTTTTATGTAGAAATGGAAAAGTGAGGAAATGAGATGAATTTACCATGTGTGTCTCTCTCTCTCTCTGTGTGTGTGTGTTTGTGTGAGTCACTGTGATCTGAATACCCCCCCCCCCCAGTATCTGTCACACTAGTTTTACACCCATGGCTTGTACAGTATTTGACTCACTTACCATGTCAACAAACCATTTGATTCAACTTTACTCCCAACTTTCTAACTTTATTAATCAGCTTCTCATGAAAAACATACTAACTAAAGAAACTGCCTTTTAACCATCACTATCACTCTTTACATTACAGTCCAGTAACAACAGGGTTGTATAGTAATGGGGTGGTAATATGATGATAATACCATCTTGCTTCTAATGCAATCTCATTATTATTCTTGAATTTCCATCTAGATCAATAAATCTATCTATCTATCTATCTATCTATCTATCTATCTATCTATCTATCTATCTATCTATCTATCTATCTATCTATCTATCTATCTATCTATCGTTAGAATTATTCTACATTAGTGTGCTACCTTCATATGAAAATGTTTGTGAATCGAAATTGTTAATTACCATATTATAAAGTAGAAATTTCTCCTCCTTTATATCTCACACTTATCTGCAGTTAAGTCCAGAAATGTTTTCATATTTGTTTAAACTTATCCATTCCTCACCTAAACTTATTATTAGTTTGTCCATCCCATACGTAGGGTCATATTTATTAATAATATCATTATGTCATAGATATTGTTGAACTTGATTTGTTTAAAGTAATAAGCCAAGATAAATTTGAAATGGGTGATACTGTATTTAGGTTTCCTTATAAGCTGTTTGAATGTGTTGAAAATAGGGAGTTTGGTCAAAGGATGGGCTTCTGTAGTTGATACTAGTGTTAATAGTTAAATCAACTATTCAGTTGCCATTGTAGCTCTTTTTACCCAGTACAGCTACCATGGAGACAGTGGACATGATAGAAAGGAGGCAACCTGATTGAATCTTTACAGGAGGAGCTGGATTGTGGTTTTATGAACAGTTTTTTGTTTTGTTGCATGAAGAATTGACTGTGGCCTGCTGACCGCTTCTGTTTTTGCATTTCAGAGAATTAGAGAGCTGGAGGACCGGATTGACTTGCAAAAGAGACAAATAAAAGATATAGAGGAAAAGGTACATGTGTCAGTCTTATGTGTTTCCTATCATGGCTGGTAGTCAGAGTGAGAACTCAAAGTGGACATGGCAAAGATTACCTGTTTGTACTGAGGTTATCTGTTACTGTTTAACTTTTTGACATCTTTCTTCTTCTTCTTCTTCTCTCTTTTCTTTCATCTTTTGATTAAACCTTTATGTTTTTAGTTTTTGTTCCTGTTTTTGTTTTTCTCTTTAGCATTTATTCTTTGGCCTTAATGAAAGTAACCGTGGACCTTCATCAGGTAGCAACTTCATTCACTGACACCTTTTCATTATCTAAGGCAGTTATGGTGCTGATCGTAATACTAGTAAAATAGTTGTGTGTTTCTTCCAGGTGTTAAGGTGCTGTGGAGTCACGCAAGGATGAAACAAAACCTAATTTTTTTTATGCATTCTTAGACAGCTCAGAAAACCCTATGGCCTTTTTTATACATGTGCACTTTTGCAGAAGACACTTACCTGGAATGCTTACATATTTGGACATTTAATAAATAAGCCACTATAAATTAGATCAAAGTATGATTTATATATAAATTATATCTAGTGCAGTGGTTCTTGGACCTGTAACATAAAACCCTAAGTCCTCTGTGAGAGGCAAGCATGGATTTATTGAGAGAAAACTGTGAATCAGGGGATTTATTTAAGCAAAGAGCCAATGCCTCAGTTGAAGGAAAGACCAGTCACACAATAGAGAAGGAGGAGAAGAGCAAAAGAACGGGGCTGAGTGCCAACTGCATGTGGAGGAGTCTGGCAAAGCCCAGCGTCTGTGGCGTTTCTAAGGAAACAATGCAACAAAGTTCACAAAGCACAAGCAAAACTCACAGCAAGCTCATCGCTGCTTCGAGGGGATGAAACAGATCAGTGAACGCAAAAAACAGGTTATTATTCAGCTAACTTTTACACTGTGGCACAATTGTTACTATGAAGTATTGTTTGCTTTACCGTTCTGTGAATATTCACTCACTTTTTATACTAGTTTGAATTGTTAATGACAGAATCAATTCTTGCCCGTTCTGAGTTACACTAATAAGTAAATAAGTAAACTTGCTAGAACTTCACAACAGACTCTTGCTATAATCATCCCTCCTGTTCATACTGGCCATTGAGACGTGACGATGTCTTAATGCTGCTATAAAATGAAATTGTGTTGTGTATAACACGGGTTTAGCATTCAGCAGTTTTACAAGATATCCTGGTGGATATCTTGTAAAACTGTAATGAGGTTTGGATATTGTGACATGCCTGAGGAGCTCAAGTCTTATTAAAACATTTTCTATCTTGAGTTATCTCATGAATATGTTGTTTTATGCTGCATATTCAATTTTTTTCGTCTTGTGTCTTGGGTAGGGCTTTCTGTCTTGTTGATTTTACTCACTTACATTTAATTCTTTTTATCTTTATTGTTGTTATTCCGCCGCCCAAGGCAGCACATAAACTCCAGCGGGAAGATGCAAAAAAACCATTTGGAAGAAATCCGCTTGATTTGACTCTCTCTGAATGAAGAGCCCTCACATTATCTTCAGATAAACTGCAGAGTAGAACACGTACGCTGTATTTTGCTTTCCATCATTTATATTAAGAAGGTCAGTATGAAGACAGGGACAGTTTTCAGCAAAACAGCTCTGATTCAATGGACATTTGACCATATTTGCTCGAAAAAACAGATCTCCATCAGGTTTTGGTGATGGGAGCATTTGTGAAATGTGGTGTGAGGTGCAGGAGCAGAGAGAGCAAGCGATTACATGTAGGAGGCGCTGTAACCTGAGAAAACTTGTGCTGAACACTTTGCTACCAAGCTGTTGATGGTGTGAATTATAGATGATAGTATTTTCTCTATCTTATACTATGTCTGTATTTGTATCATATTGTGTATTTGTCTGCCCAAAGAAGTGTAGAGAAATTGTAAAACATTCTTTTTTTTTCCTATATGCTGATGAAGTCTGAAACCTTTAGTTCTTGTCCCACAGGTAAACCTCAGCCTGTGGGCACAGACAATCCAATGGAGGATCACATGGCCTCATCAGAGACGATAGGCACTGGAAGCACTTTTGTGACCATGGCAACGGACTCTTCGGGATCTGATCCAGACATGTGGGGTCTGTGCAACAGAATTAAGGTCCTGGAGCAGAGAACAGGTTCAAGCATCCAGTCTGACTGCTACCTGAGGAACAGGTGAGAGGCTGGGGAAGAGATCATGTGACAAACACTCATGCACACATGCACACACACACCTTATATACTCACTTTTGGCCAAGGTGATATCATGTATCACACGTAGCTGACTGAAATGCACACTTGGATGCAAGCACACTGCAACTAACATCTTCCTTGGAGTTACTTGTTAACATTGAAATCTTAACAGATTCAGATGTGTAAATTTAGATCAAATAATCAGAGTAAGTAATTAAACCGCCTGGCTTATTGTTAATGCACAAATTTGTGTGACATTAATAATATGATGTAATGTGAGCTTGTCTGTGCTGTGGTGCTAGGTTTAGAGAGTTGGAGAAGTTAGAAAGCAGACTGCTGGTACAGCTCTACCAGCTCACCTCTACATCAAAACTCCCCAGCATGCAACACTGTCAGAGGCTGGACCAAAGACTCCACGTGCTCAGGGAGGAAGTTAGGACCATGGTGAGTGCTTGCGTTTCATAAAGTCATCAGTAGACAATAACGTACAAACTGTTTAACTAATTCTGTGGGTTGTAGAAGTTGCTGTAAAACTGTTTGACTTCACACAAGTCATTCCTACTGTAGACATTAACAGAAAAGTTACAAAATAATGAAAAAGTCTAACAGACTATGATACTAAAGGAAGTCATGATTAAATGCTGAGCAACAAAGACTGTTGAGAGAACTGTTAAGAGAACAATGCAAAAGCAATGTTGTCAATGTTGTATCTGTCTTCCTTTCTTTTAATCTTCCTTCTAATTCAGACTCAGGAGAAGGAGCGAGGGGAGCGGGTATGGAGGGAGCGACTGCAGCGCTGTCAGAGGCAGCTGAAAGCCAAAGAGGAAGAGATGAGTCGCCAATCCCAGTACTTTGAGAACTTTAAAACCCAACTCCAACACAAGCTCGGCCTGGCCCGGGAGCGAGAACAGAGCCTACAGAGCCGCGTTTACACTTTAGAAAAACAGTTACTTGACTTGACTGTGAGTGCAGCCACTGGCATGGCAACGATCAGCGCGGTCAGAATTACAGCTGGGACAATAAAAACCTGGGAAGTGCAAGACAGGCTGACCTCAATGAGAGGAGAGGGTGAAGGAGAAGAGGAGAAAAAGGAGGAGAGGAGGAAGCAATGGCAGCCAAAGGTGTTGATTGAAAGAAATGAAGGACGAGAGGGTGATGAGGGGATGTCGGAGAAAGAGATAGAAGGCGGAAGAAACAATGACACAAAACAGAATGCAAATGAGGCCAAGCTGCAAGGTTTCATACTGAGCCTGCAGGAGGACCTCAGGGTGCTGCTGGAGAGAGTGGAGGATGGGATGACAGAGCGGAGGGGGCTGATAGAGCAGCTCCAGGAGGCTCAGGAGAACAACCATGTCCTGGTTTGCAATGTGGAGGATATGAAGGCAGAGGTGCATCAGCTGAAACTATCTGAAGCCTCCCTGATGGAGGAGGTTGCTGAGGTGAGGGAGCAGAACGACAAGTTCCAGCTGCTCCTTAGGGAAGCTGCAAATCAAACAAATCAGTTGTCAACAGTCCATGAGCCTGTCTGCCTGGGTTCTGGCATGAGCTCGCCCAGTGTCATCCCCACTATTTGTTCTGGGCCCTTTAACTCTTGGTCAGACAACATCACCATAGGACTGTCCTCAGTGGGGAGCACAGGAGAGGTTTGTTCTTACGTTTGTTTGAGTTGGGGGTTCCATGATTAAAATTGAAAACTGACAATGGTGAGGAGATGTGCTCTAAATGTGCTCTGATTAATTTGTGTTAAATAAGAGAAAATGAAATTCACAAGTATTGATGGTAAACAACTTTACTTCACCTCAGTGCCATTATTTACCCTTTTGCACCTCTTTAATTGATAAATTTATCATAAGTGTTTTATTTTTTTCTATTTTTGATTCATTATTCTATTCTATTTAATCATACCACATTTCCTATTATGTTCATAACTTGTTTTCCTACTTTTGTGATCTCTGTGCAGGTTCAGCTGAGTTCAAATGGGGGAAGTGATGAGTCCCTTTCATCTGCAGTTCCATGCGATCACCACCAGGTGTCAGCAGAGGGTGTACAGAACAAATCAGACTCTGGCTTCAAAAACAACCTCAATTTTCAGTCACTTTCCTTGACCACAGAGGGCACAGATGAGATCAAAGTGGAGAGCAGGTGCTCTAAAGGACTCTTAAGCCTGGAGGAAAATCTCAGTGAGGAGTCTGAAGCTCTGAGGGAAGCGTATAAGAGTTTGGGTTTCGGTGAAGATTTTGAAGCCCTTCGAGAACAATATGACCGCCTGGAGGTTGTCCTGCAGCACACACAGCAACAACTAGAGGTGTTGACTCAGGAAAACACTCAGCTAAAAATACAACTCAGGAACCAGGTGGAGGAACAAGCTTCAGGGAAGAGGTCTTCACCAGAAAAGGTACATTATGCCATTTGGTTTGCAGTGCTCTCAAATGTATTTTTTTTTAAATTTTTTATTTGAACTAATGCTGGAATCACCAATAAAATTATCTCTGTCAATGCAGACTGACCATGTCCAGACCTCTTGTACACAAGATGACACCATTTTTGCTCGAGCCCAGGATGATCTTGTCCAGGCCCTCAATCAGGAGAACCGGGCCTTGGCAGACCGGATCCAGGAGCTGCTGGCTCACATTGAGCTCAGAGAGGAGGAGATCAAGATGGAGCAAACACAGCTGAGGGAGCATGTGAGTGTGTTAGAGGAGGAGAGAGCCAGGCTGGAGCAGGAGAACCAGGAGCAAGGGTGTTTGATCACAGAGCTCACCAGGAAGACTGAGGATGATCTCAACACCATCATGGAGCTTCAGCAAAAGCTAGAAGATAGTGGACAGCAGAACATCCAAGAGGAACATGTGGACAGTGTGGTGGAAAGTGTACTAAAAGAGGAGGACCCCCCACATTTTATTTCCAATGAACAACCAGCTGATTTGACTAAAGCTTTGGCACCTGGGTGTCATAACAGTGACCATGAGCCTTTGCAGAGCAACACACTGAATCATTTGCACGCTAATTCACTGAATGATGAAGTTAATCACCTGATCATGACAATCCAGAGCCTCAGAACAGAACAAGACGACCTGCTAGGCAGCATAAACTCTCTGAGAGAGCAACAAGGAGAAGTAGCTTTGTCAATCCAAACCAAAACAGAAGAGAAACAGCAGTTAACTCGGGCAGTTTGGGGACTGAAGGAGGAGAAGGACAGCATCTCTCATTGTCTGGCTGATCTCAAACAAGAGCGAGAACAGCTTAACAGAACAGTCTGTGGGCTGAAAGATAAAAGAGATCACTTTGTTAAATCCATGAATGGCCTGCTAGAGAAAGAGCAGCTAATAAAGACTGTGTGTACTCTTGAAAGAGAAAAACAGGCACTGACAGAACATCTTTCAAGTGGGAAAGAAAAGAGAGATCAAATCATTCAATCTTTACAAAGTTTACAGACAGAGAGTGATCAGTTAACCAAAGTGGTGCTCAGTTTGAAACAGGAGAGAGACAAACTAACCGTTTCCCTGAGAGAACAGGAAGACCAGAAGCAATCAACCTATGCTTTACAAGATGAGTGTGACAAGCTGATAAAGTCAGTTAGCAGCTTGAGAGATGAAAAAGAACGAGCTGAACACTCAATCACTTGTTTGAAAATGGAGGAAAGGCAAATAACACTTGCGATTCAGGCCCTAAAAGAGGAAAGAAACTGCTTCCCATCGGCTCTATCCAGCCAAATGCAGATGGATGACAGAAATCAGAGGCAGAATATGTGGAATACAAACAGTGGTAACTCGACAAAGAAGGCTGAGCCACTGGTCTGGACAGGAGATGTGCGACGAGGTCACATTAATACCTACAATGAAAACTATATTCAGGTATTCATGCATTTGTGTTTTTGATGCCTTGGTCAATATGTCCTATTAGCCTCATGTATCATCATGTGAATGTGAATTGATACAATGTGGTTTTAATGGAGAGCAGGAGGAAAGTGATTTGCTGAGGGAGATTGAAGCATTGGGAAAACAACTTAAGAGGTCACAAGAGGAACTGGACAAAAGCCACGAAGAGGTGAGTTTGCACCTTTTCCCTTTTTATCCTCCTTATTTGTGTTGGAGAGATAGAACTGCGGGGAAGAATCAGACTCATGGCAGGAAAGGATATTAAGGCAACTCTTCATTTTTAACTCTATAATTGCAATAAAAAAGCTGTAAAATTACAAAGCATCTTCCATGTTTTTTCACCGTGCAGAGCCTTGAGTGTGGTAGATTTTTAAATGAAGAAAGTTTATTTTATCATGTGCAGACATTTTCATGTCCGCTCTATAGTGTCGTGTTTTTTCCTTACCATCAGAAACATAACTAACTCACATGTGCTTTTTTTATGTTTGTGTACATGTTCAGACAAAGAAGTTGCACTGTGAATTGCGTCAGCTGGAGATCAGGAGGCAAGATGCAGAGAGGACGGCAGCTGAACAGGGGATGAGACTGTCAGATGTAGCCAGTCAGGTGGAAGAAACCAGGAGGGAGAACGAGTGCCTCACTACACAGGTATTTACCTATAAGTACATGAAAAACATTACAACATTTTTTCTATCAACAACACTGAGTGGTCTACTTGTTTAGCTGTTATTTATATTAGACTTAATTTACATCCATTTGTTTGGACACATTGGTGTTTGCTCAGTCATATTTGGTCCAGTGGCAGAGCCTTATGAAGACATTATTTATCTGTTTGCCCTAAACATTATTAGTTTGTGTCTGCCACAGGTGACAGAGCTGCAGAACAAACTGACAAACCTGGTGAAGGAGAAAACTCAGGCTTTGTCTCTCAAGACACAAATAGAGGAGCAGTACAACGTCCTCACAGCTCAGCTCAAAGCTAAGGTAAGCATAACATCCTTCTTTTTGGTTTGTTATTTACAATTGAAAATATGAATTTAATCTCTTAATTCAATTAATTTAATTGCTTCACATGCGGCTGTAATGAAGCTTCATTATTTGATCAAATCTGCACAGACGTTTTAAATTGAGAACCTGAGTCAAACCAATAAAACAAAACCAAATTTTCTTCTCCAAGTTACAACGCCAGGTTCAACATCTAATCAAGCACAGACAGACCAGACTGCAGAGCTAAGATTTTTCATCTGTCATCCACTGTATGATTATTGTTTGGCATCCGGTCTAGTTTTGACTCGGAGCAACAATGGATGGATTTCATCATAGACTGTGTTGGTGTGTGTGTGTATGTGTGAAAAAACCCACAGACAGTGGCTCTTGAGGAGTTGAACAACGAGTACATCACTTTAAAACAAGGGCAGGGTTGTAAGGATGATCTGAATGCTGCTCTCATGTCTGTCCGGACACGCTACAATGACATCAGAGCTAAGGTTTGTAACCAGTCATTTCTTCTGGATTACAATATTATACTCAAAACAGTTAGTCATATGTGTTTATATCTATAACTAATTTTGTTTGTAGTATGATGCACTCCTGAAAAAGAGGAGCCAGACAGATCTGGAAATAGTTCCTTTAAAGGTGAGGAGAGAGAGAGATGAGGTGTTTTATTCCTTCATTGTTTTATGCTGTTTGACATTTTTATATTCATGCATCAGTGCTTCTGTTGGGCTTCTCTCGTCAACTGATTTTGAATAACACGTGCTTCGTCTCATAACAGGCCAAGCTGTCGTGTCTGGTGGTGAAGTGTCGGGAGAGGAACAGCCTCTTAGTCCAGATGATGAAAGCCATGCACAGACAAGGGTGCATCGACGTAACACTCAAACAGCAAGTTGAGCAGCTGCTCAATGACACTGCTCTGCAGGACTACACTGCGGCATTCACAGCGGGGAGCATCGTAAAAAACAGGGATTATACTGCGGGCTGTACACCAAATGTTATCTCAAAATTTCCTGACATAACTACAGGATTCACATCTGGTCAGACCTGCACTGCTGTATTCATATCTGCAAATGAGCAAAGCCAAAATGGGTTCACACCTAAATCTGAAGTAAAATGCAGAGACTTAAAAAGTGATTCGTCTATATCCATGACTGAATCTTCAACAAATCTACAAGACTGCAGGAGTGAAATCAGACCTGCAGTAACAGGAACACTTCAGCGAGATGCCAACTCAGCTGTGCCAGACAAACCAGTGCAAGACAATGTCACGGATGAAGAGAAACCTGTGTTTTCAGCACCTAAAGAGAGTTTGATCACCAGTACTGCACAGGTAACAAGCAAATTTGCATTCATGTAATCATACAGTTTAAATATGTCTCTGATAATTACATTGGCAGTTAACTTTGTGTGTCTATTTAGTCTTTTTTGCCACAGATCAAGTACAATATAACTTCACTCATATTTTCTAGTAGCACGTGCACTTTAATCAAAGGTCTTGTTAGCAGCAGGGTTTATGGACAATGCTGTCTACTCCACACAATAAAACATGATATCAATCCCATCACAGCTTTCTTCATCTGCCACTGGGACAGTCCCATCATTCAGTGGTTCAGAGATTTCAGGATTTCATCCGGATTCAGTGAAAGGAAAGTCCCCAGATTTGATGAGCTCATCTGGATCCGTTGTGAGTCCCACTCCTCCCTCCAATATCACACGTGTCAGCCTGAACAGGAGGCTGAGTAGCCCCGAGAAGATCATCAGCCTGCATGAGCAGCTGCAGAAGACTCTGATGAGCAGCTTTCAGGTATACAGATGTGACAATTACAATGCGAATAATGCTGGAAAATGCTTTGTCAGTATGTCTTTTTTTTTTGTTAATTCAAAAGGTTCCTGTAAGCAGAAGAGGAAGAGGACAGGAGCCCAGAAAAAGTCTGTCATTGTCATTGACTGCTGACCTGAACCAGTCATCTCAGACAAACAAGCAAAGCCCCAGTGTCAACAAACCCCGAACTAACTCTCTTCCCATCACCTCTACTTCAAGCCGAACTATGCACACTCCTGTTGTAACAACTAAACCGGCTGCGACACTTTTTAATGCAGTTGCTACCAGATCTGCTAATACTACATTTAGCCCCAACAGCTTCACTTATAACCATTTAAAAGCCGACAAATCTAAATCTTCACCATCTGCTCTTTCTACCTCCTCTGACAAATCCACCTCAAACTGTGGTGCTAGAAGGACCACATCCCCAGAAACGACAAAGAAAGTCGCTGCTATCTTTAACATATCTGATACAATGCAGACAGCTCCAACTCCTCCAACTCTGGGGACCAATGCATTTGACTGTAATGACTTAATATGTTTTGACATTAATCCGAAAACCACTGCCTCAGACATGACTGCCCCTGGAAAACCAACTGCCCCTAAATTTAATAGCTGTAATGGTGCTGCCTCTGTTTATGATGGATTTTTGTTGACTGCCTCCTGGACTCAATCTGCTCATCACTCTCCTGAGAGATCCCACAAGCCAACTGCTGCTCGAGACAAGACCAAGTCAACAAGACTAAGATTGGGTAATATTAAGTTTTATCATAAAATAAAATCCCACTGCAGATTTTTTTAAATTAAAAAAAGTAGGAATGTCTTTCATCATTTTGCAGAAATAAACATATTTTGCTGACACTTTGCAAACTGCGTGCAACACAGTTCTCTGTATAATATTCAAATTTACCATTGTAGAATATTAGTTTTTGTTTGCATACTGCTACAATGCAATTATACCTCAGCTTGATGTGGGATTTTCTCTATTCATGTGTCTTGTATTGGAGAAAATGTTGTATTACACTCTGGCACTGTGATGTTTTTATTGCCCACATAATACAGTGCAGTACATTATGATAAACATTTATTGAAGCACTTGAGTTCATTAGTAAGTTCTGCTTGCACTGTGACTGTTTTTTTGGCAGCATTTGAAGAAAAATGGGTGTAGCATTATAAAAACAAAATGCCACATTCACAAAGAAAAGACATAGAAGTATGAAATTAGGAAATTTTGCATATCCTGCATGAACAAGCATGAATGAGCTTGTAAGTCTTAAAACTGTGTTTGACCTGTCTTTGTTCTTTAACCCCTGCAGAAGCCCCAGCACAGGTGCGCTCTGTTCAGGTCATCAAAACAGTGGGTCAGAGCAGCCTCATGATTGGCTGGGAGCGGCCACCACTCGATGAGCTGGGCTGCAGTAACGGCACGTTTGTCTATGGTTACAGGGTAAGAAGAACAGACTAACAGGTACTTTAAACTCTTATTTTGGAAGATCTGTCTCTCTAAATTGTTATTTATTCCTTTTATAAATCTGGCAGGTGTATATAGATGGTGACTTCCACAAATCTGTCATGAGCTCGGCGTGCACCAAGGTATCACAACTGTATGACACTCTGTGTTCTTACTACTGTGAAAACAAACCAGAGGACTTCATGATTTGTTTATTTTGTCGCTCTTTCCACAGTGTATTGTGGAGAATGTCGACTTGAGCGTCCCTGTCCACATTAGTGTCCAAACTTTGGGATCTAATGGTCTGTGTTCAAATAGTGTCCCCATTACATACAGGACCTCAGACGGGACAGACCACTACTGACTTTCTACATCTCAGAGTGGTTTAGATCAACAAGTAAGACCTGCATTACATTTACAATGTCATATTATATTTACTATAGTTCCGTATTCTGACAGTTTTTGCATCAATTTCACTGCTTTTTTTCTTTTTGTCAGCGTCTTAATCACAACCACAAAAACTTCTCAGTGAAAATCTTTCTTACCTTTTACGAGGTGTGAATGGTAAGTTGTGTGCATCTTTGTCCTCATTAGTTGTTGAATTGCAGCTAATATTGTGACAATGTTTTGTTCTCTGATGTAAATGTTCTGTGTCTTCATGTCTGCAAAACCTTATCCACCTTCTTGTTAAGGACTAATTCTGGACTAATATAGCCTTCTACCAGAGAAAGCACTCAGACAGCCCTTTCACATAGACATGATTTCCACATTAAATGGATTTGAAAGCTGAACAGTAACTTGTTTTTTTTTCCGAACCATGACGTCATCAGTGGGCGTGTCAGTATAAGCTGTAGATGAGAAGAAGGAAGGACAACATACAGGTGAAAATGTCAAAGGAAATACACAACATGCAGGAAGCTTGTGGAAGCTTGGCACAATCTCTGTTGCCACATTTCTTGTTTTGGAGATTTCCTCTTTTTTATTTGTGTTTACTTACCCTATGTCATCAACGCCAGCTATTGATGATGTAGGGTAGTGGAACTTTGGTTCCACTTAAATGGTAACAAAATTTGGGCTGGTTCACAGACTGTACCAAGGTCCCTATTGGAATCAGTACATGCCAAATTAAAGTCTCCTCTGAGGCGACACAGTTCCTTGCAGTGTCCCACCTGGGTGTCTTCCCCTTTCACACTTCACTGTCCTGTCTTAAGAAAAAATATCTCTTCCTTTCATCCAAATCCATATATTAAATTTTCAATTACGCTGCTCCAAATGTAACCCCCTTGACTGAGCTAACAAAATTGATTTTTTTTATGTTTCAAGAAAGTCTTTGTTTCCTCTGTTTTATCTTTCTTCTAGCTTTTATGGTTAAAAAAAGTTCTCCTTTCAAAAGCTGGGCCGTATTGTACAATGACAATCTATTTTTTCTCTGTGCTGTGTGTGTTTGCCCTTCAGTGCACAGCCATCTATAGCTGCAGCCCTCTGAGGGACCATCCAAACCTCCACCTCAGCTGAGACACCACCACATGGCTCATATGTCCTCTCCATGTGAGGCTCAGGTCAACCAATCATTGTTACCTGTGAGCTGGCCACGAAAACCTCATTAAATGAAGATGTCAACCTAAATACAGCATTCCTGCCTCTGTGCTGACAGTTATTCTGTTGGTGCACATAGAGTGACTCTGTCTGTGACATTTTTTTTTTTTTTTTTTTGAGAAGAAGAAGAACTTTCTATTTAAGATCCCACTGGATTCATCTCATGAAAGGATTGAACATTAAGACAGGCAGGTGTAAGGAGTGACAGTCCAATCAGAGCAAGTCCTGAAAACTGCTTATTGCAAATGTTTAAAAAGCCAAGCTCAGCTGTGTTTTCAAAAGCTGCCATGATGCCTACACTCTCTAACGCTGGAGAAACATCTGCTTCTGCTGCACATTTTTACACTGTGTTATACTGTGACAGATCACGAATCATGCTCTGTAACTTCACTGAAGATCCCCACTGCTGCCTCTCTGGACTCAAAGACCTACAACAGCCAACTGAAGGGACATTGACTGTCTTTGTCAAAGCTACACTGACTGTATGATGTGCTGACACAACATTGTTAATATCATCTTACTTGATTTTACCACGTAAAGCCAAATATGACAAAAGATGGTTCAGTCCAAAGACTTATCTCTGTCTTTCACCTCACAGGTCTACAAGATTTCTTTAAACATAGAGGCCAGATGCTTTTTTTATTTCTAAAATTTGCACATATGCATTAAACTTAAAAAAGGAAGCTATTCCAACTGATATTTTTGAAGAGAGTATTATTAGTAAAATATATGAATGGTGTATTCATAAAATGAAATCATGTCATGCGTGCACGCTCATTCTTATTCTTGTTTTATACAAAGTTCACTACACCTATGTGATGTTCTTTGCTATTTTTATTGTAGGTGCGAGTGTGGAGTGACCATGGTGCAACAGATTTATTTTTCTATCTGTGATTGATAATATTAATTTCCCATTGATTGCTTACAACTGTATATAGAATAAATGTTTATATGATATTAACTGTCAATACAGTATGTGTGTGTGTTAATGTAACAGATTTGCTTTAGTAATTTTCATTAAAATAATTTCAGAGGTAAGATTTGGTGAACAATGTGTTTGAAAGACCATTATGGGTAGGTATACCCTTTATAAAAACCCCTTAAATTGGGTTATTGTAAAAGCAGCATTTTCAAATGAGAAGACAAAATATTTTAAAATTTCTTTCTTTCTGAAAATTTCTTTCTGATTTCTAAAGACAAATGATGCCAGTATTCTTATTCAACTACTTGAAACTAATTTTCATGAAAAGAAGACATTACCATCTATGAACACTAGATGGCAACTATTCTGGGAGGTAAAACAATCTATTGTGTGTGTGTAAATTGTGTTTCTTATGTTGTGGGGACCTAATAGGGACCTGTCTTTCTTATTGGGGACAAAAAACAAGTCCCTATAACGTACACATTTACTATGTAAATGACTACATTTTAAGGTGAAGACATGTTTTAAAATTAGGCTGAGGTTAGGACACTAATTATGGTTAAGGTTAGAGGAAGTCTCCAGAAAATGCATGGAAATCATTGCGATGTCCTCTAAAGTCACTGAAACCAGTGTGTGTGTGTGTGTGTGTGTGTGTCTTCATGTGACAGGTGCTTTCAGTGGAGATTTAGTAGAGTGGATGATGCTGATGTGCACACAAAGACTTTCCTTAAGATGCCTGAAACATCTTAGTGTCTGCTCCCCATTCAATACCAGCCAGGCACAAAACCAAAAACTGAAGTGAAAGAAATGGACGTAGCCACAGCAGCAAAAAAAAGCAGCTTAATCATCACCTGCTGTGCTCGGCAGCTTTGGGAGATCCTTTTGAGAACATCATCACTCATGCTCAGCAGAAAGTGCACCACCAGGTAAAAGTGTGTGTGTGTGTGTTCCAGTGTGCACGAGTTTAGGAGTAGGGGCTCGAGTGCACCACTATTCTTCTTCTGACCCTTTCCTGCAGGATCGTCTTCTGCTCCTTCCTTCCTCATCTGTCTCAGTTTCAATGTGAATTTATATAAAATTGCCCAGTGAAAAACAAATTTTAGACTCTAAAAGTGGAGGACATCAGGAACAGTGCTCATTGATAATAGTACTATACTTGGGTATTTTAATTTTATGTCTCTTTATATACTTCAGCAGGTTAGAGCCATGGTTGTACCCCCAGTGGCACGCGAGCTTCCTTTGGTGGTACTTTGAAAATAAACAAACAAACAAATAAATAAATAAATAAAATAATTAGATGATAATAATTAGAGTCACCATATCTATTACTCCATCTTAATCTATTTTTTCTACACCAGTGTCTGAAGTTATCTTATTGGGAATAAATCTACCTCCTGTGAAAAGGTTGTAGCTGACTTAATGGCGTTACTTTGAGAGCTCAATATTTTCTCAGGTGGTACTTGGTATAAAGGTAGAAGAACCACAGCTCTTTACGAAATCTTACTCTTGGATATACTGTATATGTTTCATCCACTGGCCATTTTTATCATTTGCTCAAAAAACCTTCAAATACCTGCACAACTTCAGTTGTAAACGAGAACTTTTATGTTGTACTATTGCTGCATTTATTATTGTGAAGGAAAGCTGATAGGCACACATCCTAATTACCCTGATTATCTTTGACAGAAGTTTGGCTGCAGCTCCCCCAGTAGCCATTGGAGGAATTGCAGGTCGACCCCAGAATGGGTGAGAAAAAAAATACATAAAAAACATATTTTTTTGTTCTAATAGTTAATATAATATGTATTTTATTTTTCATATTTGAAAATGAATGTTATTTTAATTATAAAGAAAACGGGTCTTTTTTATTATGGCCATAGTGGCCATCACAATTATTTAGTACTGATGCCTCAAAGCAAAAGGTTTCTGGTTTGAATCCCAACTGGATTGAGGGCTTGTTCTCCCAGCGTGTGCATGGTTTCCTGCAACAGTCCAATGTCATCTAGAAATGGGGTTATAGGTTAACTGGAAACGCTATATTGACCATAAATGTGAATGTGAATAGTTATTGACCCTGTGTTAGTCTAGTGACCTGTCCAGGGAAAACCTTGCCTCTTACCCACATCAGCTGGTATTTTCTCAACCTTCCATCATAGAGGATGAAAAATTAATGGGTTTTGTAATTTAACTCCTGCCTCATTAATATACTGTTAATAATAGACTATACTATATTTACTATGTTATATTTTAAGCACATCCATCTGTCTATGTATGACCGTGTTTTGCAAAATAAACAAGTTTCATTTGTATTAAAGCTAAATTACTGCTAATTTAGCTTTAAAAATAAAAATAAAGAGCTAGGTACACTTTGATGCTTTTGGATTTTTTTGGGATTTTCGGGTTAGATTGAATTTGTAGATGATTGTAGTGTGGCTGCTTTTATGCAACTGGCCCTTTAGCTGGACCTACATGACTCTGATTAGACTCTCCAGGGAGACTCAGCTTCATTATTAACAAACACACACACACATGTTCATGATGCACAGGTCCCAGTACAGTAATGTGTGCTTAACGTCTTGTTTACACAAGTTAATGACCTCTGTGTTAATTAATTTTCTGTGCTGGATGTTAATGATGCCAAGCTCAGCTGTGATACTTTGCATGTTGGCCAACACAGGAGACAGACACAGAGAGTGATGAGGTGAAGGAGGAGATGCAGGGAAAACACAAAGTAAAAGTAAAAAGGAAGTGGAAAAGTGTGTGTGTATTTGTTGTTGTATTTTTAGGACCTTTTCTTGCATAAACACTGACCTTGTCAGGATCAGTAGTCCTCATAGAGACCAAAAACCTGGTCCTAATGAGGCGGAACCTGGTTAGGTTTTGGGCTATTTTTTTATTGTGGTTAGGCTATGGTTCAGAATTAACTGGTTATGGTTAAGGTTAGGGATAATGCTTTGTTCAGACTGTCATAATGAATGGAAGTCAATGCAGAGTCATAAGAGGAATAGCTGTGTCACGTGTGTGTAAGACTTGTCACTAGGGTTTAGATAACTTACAGCTGAGCTCAACATTTCAACCCTTCTGCAAAAAAAAAAAAAGAAAAGAAAAATCAGTCACAAGGCTTGAAGAAACTTAAAGAATTTAATATTTTTATTTTCTTCTCTCTCTCTCTCTCTCTCTCTCTCTCTCTCCCCCTCTCCCCCCTGTGTCTGGACTGCGGGTGATATCTCCCTCTTGCAGGACTGTCTGTTTCTGTTTCTGTTTGTGCCGTGATGTCATCGCGCATTTGTTATCGCCAGCATGCACTCAGGGTGGTTTGCTGGAAAAAGAGCGACAGATGAGAAAGAGGAGAGGAAGGATGGTGTGGTGAGGTTTTAATTTCACCCAGAGGGGAAATTGTCAGATCATCATTGCAACTGACACCTTGAGCATCTGTAGCTGAGTGGGGTGGTGGTTTGGAGTCAACTTCCAGACCTCAGGCCAACGTTGGCCGCTCACACCCACACACAAGCTCTAAAAGTGGGTTTCTCTCACTCTGTGCAGATGGGTCTTGATGCTGGAAGGCTGTAGTGTTTTGAGGTGTCACACAGCAGTGATAGGGTGGTGTTTCTTGCTGGCGGAATGTTTGTTGTGTGTTATGTTGTTTGTGTGTTATGGCTGGACGCTGCATGGCTTATTGTTGTGTTAGGCAAACGGATGCTGAAAATGTCACCACATATAACTCACCAACTGGGGACCGTTAATTCTCTCTTTATGTGTATAGATTTGTTGTCTTGTGTCCTGGCATTTTTTCCTTCACGTGTTATGAAGCTGCTTATTTCCCTCACAGTCTCTTCTGTGTCTGTTGTGGTCTTATCAGTCCATCTCAGAGCCTGTTATATTTAGAGGCAGAGCACTATCAGAGCTCACAGCTGACTGCCTGTGATTCAATTCCGACAGATCTACAGCATTCAAAGTAATCTCCTCTCTTTTTGTCTCGCTCATTTTTCTTCTTATCTCAACACCACCCTCCCTCTTTTTTCCTCTCACCTCCCTCATAGCCCTCTCTCCACTATACTAATCTCTTCCTCTTTTGTCAAGATTTTTATATAATTTTCCACCTTCTTACTTCAGGCCAGTCTCAGCATTTTTCTTTCTTGAAAAACTTGTTTGCATTCTTTACTCCTCTCTGTATCTTCTAATTTCTAAATGTTCCCCTTTTCTCTTTACCCTTCTCTCACCCAAGTAGTTTACATCACTGTCTTATCCTTTTTTTATGCAGCCTTTTCAGTTTGGCCCCTTTTAGTTTAGTCTGAAATGCTTTATTACTGTTGTGCATCATGAAACACTATCTTTCACTATCCTTAGCTCTTTGTTGTTTTCACTCATCTTCTTTTGTTTCCTATCAATTTTCTCCACATCTTCATCCTTCTTCCTTTGAGCAATTTGATGTTGAGACAAACATCAAACAAAGAAGCAAACAATTAGCTTTTTTTACATCCTTGCATCTTGTAAAGGCAACTGTAATCTTAATAATCATGAGCATCTTCACTAATAGAGAAACACATTTATGTAAAATACCCCCACACAGTTATCTCCTTTATGTTAAATGGCCAAAACCTCAGAAAATACCCTCTTCCCTTCTTTTTCTCCACTCAGCCATTTTACTTTTATTTTCCCCTTCCCCATCTTTTTTGTTCTTTCCTTTCTTTTTAATGTTTTGTCTATCCAACGTTTTTGATTCAGAGTCAGTGGGAATTTATTGATCCTGCTGAATTTTCCAGCTTGATGGCAAATAGCATCAAGATTGTATGGGACATAGAGTTTTACATACCTCCTCCAGCAACGCTCTCCTCTTGGCAGACTCCCCAGCTCCTCCATCACTACTCTCTATTTCTTCTGCTTTTAATGCCTTCCATTTGCATTTTTATTGTTTCATTGCTTGCCTCTCCCCCTTTCGACCCCATATAGTGTCTGTTTATATCTATTTCCCCCCCCCCCCCCAACTTTGCCTTTTATTGCTGTTTTTCAGAATTTTGCATTATAGCCTTCAGCCCAGTAGCCTTATATGATTCAGGACTAAATATAGCCCAGAAGGACATTATAAGATTATCTCCCTTTCTCCTTCCTTCTCTTGTATGCTCTGCTTTCTTTTCCATCTTTTCTTCCCTCTTTTAGTCTTGTCATCTCTCTTGAGTAATGTGCTAGTTTCATGATGATGATGATGATGATAGGACTATGTAAAGCAGAAATGATCATGGATTTGGTAAAGGTCTGCAGCATGTGATCCACCGGTCAAATACAACTGGATCAAATAATCCAATGAGGTACTAAAGATATTCCCCAGATAACCAATAAACATATAAAACCTTGATTTAATTCTTGTATGGAAGTAGAATTTGTATTTATTTTTAGTTGGGTATTTCCATTTTGAGAGAACACTACATTTTAAAGTAGAACAATGTACATTCTTTATTTTATTCCATTACACTTATCTTGTAGCTATAGTTAAATTGGTATTTTGTAGATCAGCAAAACATAGCATATATTAAAAGAAAAAAAAAAAACATTAGTAAATGGTCTGTATTTACATGGTGCTATTCTAGTCCCCATGACCACTCAAAGCTGCCTTATTCAGCCCTACACTGTCGCCCCACTGCCCCAGGTCCTTTCATTCAATAAGAGGCATAATATAAATGCTTTTTTATGTGCTAATATATCACCAGTACTAAAAGCTTTCTTGTATATATGTATATGTATATTGTTTATTTCTATTTTCCACTTTTACATTTGAAAAAATAGCTTGTGACTTATTTTGCTTGGTGGTAATTCAGCTATACAGATATAACTTATATCTAAGACTCTCATAACCCTGTTTTTGAATTCATTTAAAATTATTCAAACTTTCACTTTTTTACTATTACTTCTTTTTCCTGAAAAAAGTAAGCAAGTAAGTTACAAATATAAATGTGCTTAACACTTTCTAAATAGTGAATTAATCTGAAGATAAAAATAGGTAAAATTTACTGAAAAACTAAAAGAAAAGGGAAAGTAAAGAGTACAGAAAACCGCATAATATGTAAATACACAGTTATATCATCATTAATAAACATCCATTATCTTAATGGTCATCACACTTACAATTTGTGATGTAAAATGAAGACATGTATCTCTTTTAAAGTGTCAGGACAGAGAAGTGATATAATGTATTTGTAATGTTGGCTCATTCCATTTTAAATAAAACAGAACAGCTGAATTGAACGTCATGAACAGTCATACAGCTTGTTATATCTGCTGATGAGGAGTCTCTGGTGTGTGGTGAAGGCTGTGGGAGGAGTTGAAGGAGGAGGGAGTTTTTCCCTGTGTGTGCGTTAATGTGTGAGTGTTGGCTGTGCGTGAGACACACAGAAGGAACACAGTGTGTTGCCATACAGTGGGGGGGAGCTGTCCATAGTTCCTGGTTCTGAAAGTAGATTACTGTTGCCCCGCTAAAGAGGGGATTTCAATTAAATAAACAGGAGGGGAGGAAAAGAAGAAGAAGCAGAATAGGTGAGAGAAAGCCAAGGAGAGTTTGTGTGATTTCTCACAACCCCAGGGGTTGACTGCAGATCGGAAGGAAGTTTCCTGAAAACTTGGATTGCAAGCAAATCTTTAACCAGCTGTAAAGGGGTTACTTGGACACTGAGTTTATTTATTTAACTCACTTTTTCACACTCATACTCTCTCTTACTTGCTCTCTCTCTCTCTCTCTCTCTCTCTCTCTCTGTCTAAGCAGACACCAATTTGGACATTCTCAGGGATGGGATGGAGAAGCCAGAAGGAGGAGGAGGGAAAGCAGGGGAATAGAGCGAGATCACTGTTTCTTTTTTTCTCCCTTCAGCTCTGCAGGACAAGAGGTGACACAGAAAGTAGAGAGCATTCTCCTCCACTTCTTCCACTCTCTTGGATTCATACACTCTCCCAGAAGAAGTTGTATTGATTGCCACTTTACTCTAAGAGTGCTGCTGCAGCTCCTGGGGGGTGTCACACATATTGTCCTGGAAACCTGCTGTGTCGTGGGTCACTGTCAGGATGGCAGGCTGTGCCAAACGCTGCAAACAAGGACTTGTCAAGTTTGCCATTTCCCTGCACAAACTGGTCACGGGGACTCTCATTAAAGGTATGTTATCACTCAAAAGTCTTTTAAGAACTATGTCATAGTTGTCTCATTGTAAGTGCAAGCAAACGTGTGTATATGTCTGTATATTCATTTATATAAGTTGCAGGCACTGAAAGTGTAATTCCACGTGTGTGAAAAATGTGTGTTTTAAATAATTTTCATGCAGCAGACAAAGCCAAATTAAAGAGCCACAAAAGCAGAAGTGAAGCTTTACTTTACGTTTAATCTTCAGCATGTACACTGGTTTGGTTTTACCCCGTCACTGTGGTTGACCTCTTTCTGTTCAGTATGTATGTTCTCCAGAGAAACAGAAGGAAACAGAGATGAAGGTAGTTAGAAGCTAATGGGAAGGAGAGATAAAGTTGATATAGAGCAGTTATGTGCGTGTGTGCGTGCATGTGTGTGTATATGTGCTGCAAGCACACAAGTGATTAATGTAAGTAATATACGGTGTCAATGTGGCAATGGGGAAAGGGAGCTCTATACGCATGACGCTGAGAGGGGAGGGTATTACTCTTGTGATTTTTTTATTTGTTCTTTCGTGTTTTGTGCATGTCTGTAGGAGGCTGAGAGGACAACTTTTGATTCAAACCTATCTTTATGAGGACATTTTGGCCAGTCCTCACAACCTTTAAGTGCTTTTTTGAGTGTGAAGACCTAGTTTTATGGCTAGGGTTAAAATTGGGTTTATCTTAGGGTAAGGGTAAGGGTTAGGCATTCAGTTGTCAGAGTGAAGGTTAGGTGTAAGGGGCAAAGGGACTGCATTATGCCTTTAAGTGCCCTCACTAAGAATGCTGAACAAGTATTTCCTTTAAATCTTATGTTTTTCTTTTTTTGCTGAATAAGGGGAGCAGTGCGGGGAAATATACATAAAAGCATGTTTCAGTAACTGTAGGCAGTATAGCAGCTGCAAGGAAGCACCCACACACACCACACACGCACACACGCACAGACGCACACCACACACACTTAGTATTATATTTTATAAGCCAGTTGAGGGATGGGAAACATCAAAGACATCAGTCACACACACTGTTGTCACACAGACACACATGTCACACACACACAGACACACATGTTTGTGTATGGCTCCAGCATTCAGCCACAGTGGGTAGACTGAATTACCCTCAAGGTAACCCCTCCAACAGCAATTAGGTCTTGCTCAGGTTTTGGCCTCCATGAGGACCCCTGGTCCTAATGGTCATTATTTATTCCAGAAAAGGCCTGAAAAGGTGTAACAAATAGAAATATACACACAAAACGACATAAATAACATGCACAGGTACGGGTCAACATCTCATACAGATAAAGGTTTTGTGTTAATGACCTGCTGCTCATCAGTTTAGGGATGTTTTATTGTGGAGAAGCTGCCTTGTCACGTTTTTGTCCAAGTGGTGGAAATGCGTGTTTGTGCTTCTCTTTAGTTATTTATTTAGTCAAAAACAATGAAAGCGTTATATTGGGTGTCACGTAATATAATATTTTTTCCTGGATAAAATTTCATAATATAACTGCTCCAACCTAAAGCTGATTGTCAGCAGATACTGGCAAAATTAGAAAATGGATCGTTGCAGTTTGAGAATGTAAAGGAAGTCTAATCTGACATGGGTTTTCTCATGTTACTTTTTGATATTCCTTATCTGAATTTTTATACAATAAAGTTTCTAAAAATCTATGAAGGTCAGATAATGAAAGTACAGCATCATCACTTTGTCTGTGAAAGCGAGAAGTGTGCAGGAGTCTGTTTAGTGATTCAGGAAGTATGCTTAAAGCTAACATATATGATATTCACTGCCACTATGTTACACCAGTAACAGAATCTTGGACCAAAACAAATGCATTATTGACCACCAGGGGTTGTAGCAGCTAATTAGTGTGGGCAGCATCATTAGTATACATTCCATGTCATTATATTTGCGACCTTTAGGCTGTAAATATATAAAAAAGGACTGTATAAAAATAAGGTAATTAAAACTTCTGGTTTACTAACATGTGCATGGGTTTTAAGTGTCTCTCCCTTGAGCTGACACAAAATGAATAGTTATCCTACATCCAAAGCAAATAAAATAAAAAGAAATAAAATCAATATTTGGTGAAAGAATGTATGTGTAAAAGAGAAGCTAAAACCCTGACAGACAAAGAAGAACTGTGACTTGACTTAGCACAACGTTTAACGATTATGTAGGTAATATTCGTTTGCTGCTATATTTAAAATCTCGGTGCGTTTAAAATCGTTTACAACATTTTGTGTAAAAACACTAGTGCTACAGCATGGACAACCAACGTCAACCTGTAATTACGGACTTTGTTTCAGATTCCCTTAAACATTTGGTATTTAGGAGGTACATTAGTAAATTGTAAGGAAAAAGTTTGCTTCCACTTCCAAAGGAGCAGCTCTAGTCCAGGTCCTGGAGAGTAGAAACCCCCTTTTTTTTTTTTTTTTTTTTTGTCTGCTTGTAAAGTGTCCTTGGGTCCTTGAAAGGCGCTTATAAATAAAATGTATTATTATTATTATTATTAGAAAATCCTGAGCTATGGCAAATACAGCTTTTCTCAAAGGATTTCATTGAGTGGAGAATGACTCCCAGAGCAGCATTGACCTCTGCTGGCACTAGTGTAAAAATACAGGTTACTATACAAATCCCATCACACGTGAGCAGTCAACATTTAATTATAATGATAAAACACGCTCACAGAAATTAAGCATTTGTGCCTAATTCTGACTTTATCTGAACCTTTTTCCTCTAACAATGTAGGGTACACAGAGAAAAAGATTTTCTAAAGCCAATGTTAAAGTAACAGAATATCAGTATAGATATAAGCACATAAGACAGAGTCAGGAGTCATGTAAAATGCTCTTCCTGTTGAAATTTGTGAAGTTGAAATGTGTTCACTGTTGAAATTCCAAAGTATTAGTAAAGGTTTGTGGACTTAGTGTATTTTCTTCTATTGTTTGTTGGTTTGGGAGTAAATTATTTTTTTGTTTTC
The DNA here is from genome assembly GCA_016785285.1 of Brachirus orientalis. NCBI lineage: Eukaryota > Metazoa > Chordata > Actinopteri > Pleuronectiformes > Soleidae > Brachirus > Brachirus orientalis. Next base: position 605,355 of record JAFBJR010000026.1, read on the forward strand.
TTTTTTATACCAATTTTTTTTTTTTAAATATCTAAAAATTTCAATTAAAAAAAAGTAAGGCTAGTAAGACCTTACTAGCCTTTGAAGCATTCCTCATTTCAGCTGCAAGCTGATTAGACCAAATCTCTCACATTTATTCAAATTGGTCTTAGTTAATCTCATACGTAAGTCACTTCCTGCATTGCATTAACCCAAAACTTCTCCTTCAGCTTTAGCTTGCGGTCATCTCTAAAAACCCTATAAACATCCTGTCAGGCTGTGCCAAGTTGCAAACAGTCCTGCATAATTTTACTTATCCTCTCGGAGCAGCCTGCCTTCTGGTGCTTCCCTCTGCAGTCAGCCTGGATGCAGAACGAGTGGTGATTCTGGGCACAGGTGACTAGATATGGTAACTTCATTATAAGAAAACAAAACCTCTATTTGGCTGGGAATTCACAGCAAAACACAGAAAATGCAACCAAATCATAGTTCAGAAAGAAAGCCTGTAGCTGTCTGAATCCAACTCATGACTCGTGAGTGTAATGCACCTCACTCTAGCTAAGGCAGCAATAATGACTTAAAAAACTATTGATCTATTGAAATATTCTCATTCTAAAATCCCCCCCCCCCCCCCCCCCCCCCCCCCGCCAACAAAACATAACACAAACAACTCTTCATTCATTCAATAATGATCAACACTCTATTCCTTCATATCTGTGTCCTGCCACAAAGGAAGGCTATCCCACAAAAAAGGGTAAAAGAAAGGAATGTATTGTGCATTCATGATGACTCCAGTATTCGAAATTTTTAATTTATTATGATTGATTTTTTTTTTTTTTTTGTATTTTAAAGACAGCGATTATTTTGATTTAAATGTTCTGATTCTTGACTGTAAATTACTTCTTTTACTCAGACAAGTGTTTCAGAGACTGCACAGGAGGGGGTGTCAGAGGCCTCTTTCCTTTTTTCCCCTAATCATTATTGTAACCAAGTGACAGACCAGAGCAGAAGGGAAGTTGAGTCTTGAGCAAATGAAGCTTTAAATTCTCCGAGTCTCAGAATGCTTGCTAATGAAGGAGATATTCCTCTCTTGGCTCTGGTTCTGTCTGGCTCAGTCTTCCTTTTAAAAGAGTTTTTTTTCTCTCCACTGATGCCTAGTGTTTGCTCAGTGTGTTGAACTGTTGTATGTCTTTCCTCTCTGTAATATTGTAAAGGTTTTGGCCTTACTGTGTACAGTGCTTTGAGATAATGCATGTTGTGATTTGGCGCTATATAAATAAAATTGAATTGAATTGAATGACGACGGACAGTGAGGCGGATTTTCAGACTGAAGGTCTTTGGCAACAAGGACTCTGCAGTGTTCCTCATAAATGTTTACCAAAATATTCAGCAGCTCCTTTTCTTTTCTCCTTATCAGATATTCAGTTCAAGTCCCCCCTCTTTAAGTTGACTGCACCTTTGCATGTAGAGAGGAGTATGAGGAAAAGAAGGATGGATGAGTAAGAATGTAAAAATGCGAGGATGGAAGCAGACGAGTGCACGCCTGCATACAGTATGCGACTGAACGTTGGTGTGTCTTTGATGAGGATATTAAAGTGTGGGCTTCTCCCCATGTATTACACCTGTGGGTGTGCTGCTGCTGCTTAGCTCCAAAATGCTGTCATATCAGTTCTTATGTGCCGATGGGGACGCAGTGCACACAAAATATAATGGATAATAACATCCCTCCCTCACAACACTATAATCAATCCCTAAGCTGCATAACATTAACACCTCCATCACTTTCATCTGCTGAGGAGGGAGAACACAGACGGGGAGAGTCAATAGAGTTGTTTGTATTCAGTTCACACAAACCACCAAGGTATTTTAGGTCCAGTTAAACCTGCAGTTAACTGTTCCAGCTAACAGAAATCTAAATTGTAATTTGCTTCTCTTTTGTTCTGAGGAAGCAACACTCAACTACTCACCCTGGGGGCAACATTTAATATAGAAGGAACAATACAATGCAATACAATACAATAGAATTATTGAAATATAATTTTTAGGAGCCAAAGCGTAGTTTTTCACATCTTGATGGGTGACATCACATGTGTGGGTGGTATACAGAGGTGAATCTTTCTGGGAGAGAAAGTAGATTGTTGTCATGGAGAGAAAACTCAAGACGGCAGAGAATTTACCAACATATGATTCTACACTTTAAAATAAAACATTGGTTCACCTGATTACTTGGCTACAAGTGCACTGGTCTTACGTGAGTTGTATAAATTACTCTATGAGAGTGTAGTGTAACCGCTAGTTTAATTTGATCAGGTTTTGCTGTAATTGTTGCAGAAATTCTGCCTCTTATTACACTAAACCATTTATATTTGCCTAATATGGCAAATATAAATGGTTAATGTTTTACAGCGAAAACAAATGTAATAAGATGCTTAAAGTTTCTCCCAAAACATAAAAAATGAATCAAATTATTATTGTTATTATTATTGTTGTTATTATTATTATTATTATTATTATTATTATTATTATTTTACAAACAAGAAGACAACTTGAAAAGTGTAGAAGAAGAGAATGTTCAGATTTCTTCACGATCACTGTAATTTCATTGCCGGGTGGTCTGATGTTACACAGTAAACAATGATATTTGCTAATTCAACAGCTTTCCATGATGCAAAGAAATGCAGGCAAAAACACTGTCAAGTTTTGACTCACAGTGTTGTGAAAACTCATTCAATTTTCTTCATTAAATCTCAAAAATCACCAAAATTGATACTTCTAAAACTATATTTATTAGTTTTTAGTCATCTTTACAATAAAACATTTGATGTGCTACAAAATGTGAAACACATAGTATTTATATCTCATATATCAGATATAAATTGCTCTTCTATGTTTAGCAAAATAAAATGGGACTACACTGGATCCAACTGATGGCCCAGGTTAATTATTTTTGTCCACCTGGGGGCAGTGAAAACAATGTCAGTCAGTCCTGTGTTGGTAATAAGCAGGTGTTGAAAAGGACAGTGGAGATTTCATGGTGGTTTCTCATGGTGTGAAGACACAGAGTTGCTGAAACAGTACAGTTGTGGGTCATCAAACCAAAGCATTGCTTCATCTGCTCCATCCATGAGGGGAACTGCAGGGTCCTAATGTAAATCTTTGTGGCTTAATCTCTACCGTGAGGTCTTTGTGGGTTATCATTATGGGTTTTATTAGTTTTTATGCACTTATTTAGATTTATTTAATTATACACAACAGAAGGATGTTTAACTGCACAACTCGCGTCTGCCAAACAAAACTAAACATACAAGGTCATCTCCTCTTTGTCACGATTGCAAAAAATCGTTTAATTAACTAAAAAGGACCAAGTGT
>JAFBJR010000027.1:0-68008 GCA_016785285.1 Brachirus orientalis
AAATCCAGAGAAACTTCACAAAAAATGTTTCTAAAAATCCAGAGAAACTTCACCAAAATGTTTCTAAAAATCCAGAGAAACTTCCCAAAAGATGTCTCTACGCTCCTAAAAATTGCCTCAAAAATGTGTTTGTAACGTCCGCAAAAACGTCGACTGAAGAGCAAAGTGGACGACTTTAGACAAAGCAGAGACATTAATAACAACGTTGGACGTGTATAAAGTCATTTTAAATAAAAGCTCATTTGGCTTCATGCTCCTTGTCTCATTTAATCGGGGGCCTAGTAATTACATCAGAGTTGCAAAACAACCCGAGGAGCTTTTTTACCAACAGACCCCGAGGCGACTGAGACACTCCCCGTCCACACGGAGCTGCAGAGGTCAGCGGTAACAAGCTCGTCCTCGGGCGAGGAACAAGGAAACGCCTCAGGCTGCGGCTCCACGATGAATTCTGGGGAAGCTCGGCCAGTGGTCGATACATCACAGGAACTGACAGTGGACATCACTCGCTCAACACGTTTGACTGAGAGAAGTGAGGAGCGGCTGTTTTCATCCGATCCTGCTTCAGCTACTCTTCATCTACCGCGAGTTAGTTACAAAAGAAACCTCAACGAAAGGTTTTAGCCAAAAAATGAAACAAGACTTACTTTAGCTTAATTATATGGTATCTTAAGAACATGTTCACGTCTTTATCTCACTGTTAGACAGACTTTTCCAACAGGGAAATGAAGTTTGTAAACCACTCACTCTCCCACACCAAAGTCCATAGAGAAAATCAGTGATTTTAAATCGCAGCACACAGGAGTTGTTGATCCACTGCTGCCTCCATCAGTAAGTTCAAACATGTTATTTTGTAACTTCAGTGCTTGAAATCCTTTGTCCAGATTAATTTCAGTGACACAAAGTGACCACACGAGGCAGCAGTAGACCAGCAGCTCCTGTGTCTCTGTGAGCTAAAATCACTGATTTTCTCTATGGAGTTTTGGTGCAGAATAAAATATTAACAAACCTTGGTTTCCAGTCAGGAAAAGGCTGTCTAACAACAAGTTAACTGCAAATATATATATATTTTTTAATATATCATAAACATATCACTCTCCCACACCAAAGTCCATAGAGAAAATCAGTGATTTTAGCTCACAGGGACACAGGAGCTGCTGGTCTACTGCTGCCTCCTGTGGTCCGTTTGTGTCACTGAGGTAAATCTGAAAGAAGATTTTTAAACACCGAATTCATATGATAACACATGTGAATCTACTGATGGAGGCAGCAGTGGATCAACAACTACTGTGTGCTGTGATGTAAAATCAACGATTTTCTCTATGGACTTTGGTATGGGACACAGTTTCAACAATCCTGTTCACTGCCCTGCACGTTTTGGATGTTTCTCTGTTCAAACACACCTGATTGACATGAACGCTTTGTCACTAGCGTTTTGCAGAGCTTGTTGATGAGCAGACAAATTGAATCAGGTGTGTTGGAGCAGAGAAACATCTAAATCATGGAGGGTCCTGAGGAACAGGATTGATGTAGGAGACAGTTTTCCGTCAGAAAATTCTGTCTGAAAGCAAAATCAAGTTGGCAAACATGTTTTAAGATATCGTAGACTTAAGCTGGTGTAGAATTTTCTTTTACGCTTTCGTGTGTCTGGCAACCGTGTTTGCAAAAGCAGTGACCCTGTCTTCTCATTTTTTGTAATAGTTAAGAGGCCTTATTTTGGGGTGTTGGTGAGAAAACATGCTTGTCAGGCCGCAGTGTAAACACAGCGCTGCGATGCATATTCCCTGGATGAGACACATTTGTTGAGTCGAGCATGACCTCCTTTAATCCGTCCCACTGGCTCGCCGCAGCCTCCCCGCTGCATTTATTAAGGCTGAGCAGCGTAAACAGATCGATGGCTCAGAAGAGGCAGGAACACGCAGAAAACACCGGAAGTAAACACAGGAAGCTGCTAAACGTGTGCGCGGCTTCTGCTGTGACGGAAATAATTTACTTTGACGATCTGACTTTCACTCTGTTAATTCAGCATTTTAATAGGTTAATACTGAAAAGTTTCTTTTACGAGAGGTAAAATTTTATTAAGTTTTGTTACAGCACAAGTAGTATATGACGGGTCAGGATTTATGTAAAAAAAAAAAATCACATATGTATTTTTGACTAAAATTGCACTCAATCAATTTGTTTCTGCAAATTAAAGTTAATCATTTTCATTAAAAATTAAATATAATCAAATTCATCATAAAATTAATCATAAAATTCATATGCTGGTGGGGTAATACCCAGTCATGACACTCACCTGTTCCCAACAGGTTTTCTTTGAGCATTCCTCAACTTTCCAAGTCTTTTGTTGCACGTGTCCCAGCGTTTTTGGGATGTATTGAAGGCATCAAATTCAAAATGAGTGGATAAAATGCAAGAAAAACTAGGAAGTTTATCATTTTGAAGTGTACTCAGATGAATATAAGCAAGGGCAAGGCAAGTTCCAAAAGCAAGGTCAAAAAGGATTGTCTTCTGTTTTCATTCACCTTTTAAGCAACAGCTGAACTTCAGCGGAATTTGGGGTTGTAGATATTATACGAAATGTTCATGTTTTACTGAGAATTGTTGTCGGCTCCTTAGTGGACCATACGGTTAAAAACCAAACTGGACTTTAGAAAACGTAACTAACAGAACTAAAATAAATAAAAACTCGACAGCTACAAAGTTCCTTGGTAGTTCTAAACATGCTACGGGTGTTTTTCGCTCTTTTTGTCTCTCCCACTTGTCTATTACAATTACATACACATGGTCAGTTACGCAAATTCGGCGATGACATCATTTAGTGACTTTAAGCCGGTAGCTAATTTGGTGTGTTCCAGTTCGAGACAGAAGTTGGAATTTCCCAAAAATAACAAACTGAACTGAAGGCTGCATAGATTCTTCCTCTTCAGCTGTAACACACTGTAGCTTTATGACAAAAACCACAACCTTTAAAGAGGACATTCAGTTTTTTGGTGTGTCCCCGTGTCCTTCCTGTATCTAAACATCACTAAAGTGTCACAATAAACACTTCAGCCACTTCTGACAAAGAAGGGCTTCTCTGTTTACCTGCGCTCGAACAAGTGGTTTTGAAAAGTCCAGTTTAGTTACGTAACTAGCACATTTGCCGTGCAACGTTCAACCTGAAGGAGAAGCAGCACTGCGGAGCAGTCAGTCAGCTGGTAGCTGGCCAATCACAAGAGACTCAGTGTTCTGGGGGGCGGGGCATTAGCACAGAAACAGAGTGACTGTTCAGAGGCTGGCAGAGAGCAGCAATAATCTGGCTTAATCTGAAGAGACTATGAGGTTTTTGACCATAAATATCATTTAGTTTATCTAAGTAGACATCAGTAATCTGGATTTTTAGTCCAAAAACACCATTCTATGTGACCTTTAATACCGTCTACCTTGACAGTATAACGTCAGTGTGTGCGCTTGTGTGTCTGGACGGTGTCGGGTCTGGTTGCCCAGCAACAGCGTGCTCGTTTATCCTGAATTAGCACAGACTACTCCTCTCGTTTGAGCTCTTTATTTTCTTGAGCAAAATGGAAGATGAAAATACTCAGCTCAGTCCGGAACAAAGACCCGCATGGAACAAGAATGTTCTACGGTCGTCTCTGTTGGAGTGAGCGCCCAGATAAAAGAAAACAATAACTTTTATAGAAACATAAATGATGGCATGAACATGATTGGTAACACGAGGTGGGGGGTGGCCGTGGTTTAGACTTGGACCCTCCCTTGTTGGTGCACAGGCTCGTGGCACACGACCAGTCAATCTTAAGTCATTGCTTCCAGTTGTGTCCCTCCTTGGTATCTCCCTGAGCTAACTGGCGCTAACCAGTCTGGAGCAGCGGCGCCCATGTGTCTTCCCTGAGACAGAATGCATGATGTTCCCTGATATCGTTGAGGCTGTGTTCATCTTATCAGTACAACAGACAGATGACTCTGATGGTGGTGGGTTTCCAGAAAATGGCTGGCCCAGCGTTTTCTGCCCAACTGATGGATTAGACGAGCACGAGCGAGGCTGTGAAGAAACGCGAACCTGCCTCACACTGAGAGAGTCGCGCTGCACGCTTCATTTCAGCTGGGAATGAAAGAAACAAGTGTGTGTGCGTGCGTGTGTGTGTGTGCGTGTGTGTGTGCGCGCGCATAATCTTTCCTGTCTGCCTTTATGATTGTGAGCTTAAAAAAATTGCACTGCTTGCAGAAACTGACTCTCTGGCTCATGTGATGAAGGTGCAATAACAGCTTTTCTGCCGTCAATACTCCGATAATTTGCATCACTGGGAACTTTCTGAATCAATATGTGTGTAAATAAATTAAAGAGAGCAGCGGGACAGTGGAGGAAAAGCATCGGCGACTGACAAAAACAAACTAACAAAGCTATCTATTTATCTGTCTGTAACCCACGCGGCTCTGAACATCTGCTACCGATCAAAATACACGTCGGCAAACAGCTGCCTGGAACTATTAGTAAACACAAACGATCGTTAAACGAGAATAATAAGTGGTTTAAACACAAATAAGTCACAAAATACAGGGCATGGTTAATGGTGCTTAATTTGTGGGGCAAGAGAAAAACCAGTATCTTCAAATATAATGTCTATTCAGTATCAGAAGTAAAATACACCATTCAGGGAAACACAGTGGCTACATGGATCCAATTTCAAATAAATAAATCCATGTAATGGAAAAGCTACTGTTCTGTTTTCAGTGACTTCAGTTTGCACGCCTTAACAACACTCTCGCCTAGCTTACAGCATGTTAGCCACAGTTATTAATTACCAACACTTTACTAAATACACGTCATAGAAGACGCTAATGAGCGGCAAACAGCTGCCTGGAACTATTAGTAAACGCAAATGATCGTTAAATGACAGTAATGAGTGGTTTAAGAACAAATAAATAACAAAATACAGAACGCGGTCAACGATGTTTACCTTTTCGGGGCAAGGGGAAGTTAACTTTGAGCCAAAATGGCGCCCCGGCGTCGACTAGACTGTAAAAGTACGGTGTCCTGAGAGGACAGTTTGCCTCAACTCCTGCCATACAGACAGTGCAGCAGCAATGTCTTGTGACTCAAATCTACAAATCTATTAATCAATCAATCATCTGTCCGTCCTTCCGTCTGTGTGACTGTCTAAAACGACAGTAGTAAACAGAGCAAAATAAAAAAAGAAATAGTGATAATAATGATAATAAAACATACAGAGAAGACAAAGAAAACGTTTTTAACAATGTTCCTTTTTTATGATTGGGTTTACTTGTCTTGTGTGGCATTAATTAACGTCCATTTTATGTCTCCTCACGTCTCCACACATAAGAGACTTTGATAAGCTACAGTTATTTCCAGAGGTCAGAGGTCACGGTCTCCTGACCACATCGATCCTGTCCTGCTTTTCACAGCAAATAATCTGCGCCACAAATCTAATTAAGAGACTAATCTAATGGAGGATGAAGTGTGTCCTGCCGGTAGAAAAAAATTAATTTAAAGGCCCCGATGGGACGAGCGCGGCGATCAATATCGTCTTCATTAAGAATTCGTTGAATTCGGGAGAAACGGGGGAAGGAATTTGACGTGGCACCTGAGAGTTAGTGCAGGAAAGCAAACAGGGATGTGTTGGACAGATATTAGCAACAGTGCGTCTTCAGCAGCATGCACTCCGCCACTTAAGTGTTGAAAGGTTTTGCGGATTAAAAAGGGCGTGGCCACGGCAACCATCAGAATTTTGGCAAATTTCGACAATTCACCAAGAAACAGGAAGTGCCCTATAACTTCTCCATACATTGACCGATCGCCTCAAAACTTCATACGTGACACAAGAGACCGACACTGGACATGTCTACGAACACAAACATGAAGTTGGCCATTTTGAATTTACAGGAAGTGGCCTTTAACTTGGCCGTAAATTGACCAATCTACTCAAAAGTTGATGTGTGAGACCAGGGACCTGCCCTGAACACATACGCAAGCCATGACCTGCCATTATGACTTTACCTGACTACACAAAGTTGTTCAAATTTTGACTAAAATTGGATACACTTATTGGTATTGCAGGAAACAATCCCATTTTTATTATGCAGCCACTCAAACATCACGTTTTAGACCGCATGTCAATGAGAAGTGCAGTAAATTTAGCATAAAATGTCAACGGCAGTGTCACATACACTGACCAGCCACTTTATTAGGTACGCATGACGCCTAATAAAGTGTCCTGTCAAACAAGTGACTGAAAACACAAAGTTTGCTCACAAGACAAGATAAATGCGTCTTGTCTCCGGCCTCCTCTGCTCTGCTGCTTTATAGACACAAACGCTCCCCTCATTCATTTCCGACAGTTTTGCCTGATAGTGCCTGTTTTCACATGAAAGATACAGCAAATAAATAATGTTACATCGTCTCCAGTCATGAGGACCAAACAGACAGAATAATAACAATATTCAACAATCAACTAAAGCTTTAAATGATGAAGATGAAATAAATGATATGGTCAGCTATAGATTTTTTAAAAATATTATGCAATGTTTCCTCTTCAGTTTATTGACAGTTTCTTTTTAATATGTTGTTTTTAACTTGCTGGTTCAGCGAAGGACAGAAACAGAATTAACCTCTCTTATCCGTACTTCACCGTGATCTTTTGAGGGAGAGTTCACTCAGACTGAACGTTCCCCATTCAAAAACAAATACAAAGAATTCTTCAGTCATCAAAACAAGAGTTTATTTATTCATTAATGCATTTCAATTCTCCCTAACTTTCCACACAGGGAGCCATTTATTTTAAAGACGGCAACCTATCGTGACCCAAATCACAAAATAAAGAATGAAGCTTCTCATAATGCAGCAACTAATTTACGGCCAAATTCTGTAACACCTAAAATCATTTTGAACTGGTAAGTTCAGTTAATTAATTATAACTTCATTTTATGTTATGTTTATGTTGTTTAAAACATATAAACATAAATCTGAATTAAACGTTTGGGAAGGTTCTGTTTGGGGACCCAAAAAAAGTCTCCTGCGACCCATCTGTGGGTCCCCGATCCAGAGTTTGGGAACCACTGATCTTGTGTCTCCAACCTTTGACTCACAAGTAAATATAATTATCATTATATTTATTATATAATTAAATAATTAAGCACTCATAAACCCTACAGGTTTTACTGGTAAATTTACATTTGAATCCGTTTTTCTATGTTTTTCTTTACATACATTATATTCAGTTATATTTGTTGTCATATCATTTAAGGGCTTATATCTCTTGACATATTTGTATATGATGTTTTATAAAACTGTGTTTTCTTAATCTTATTCCTTATTTTCAACTCTGGAGTGTTATTTTTAAATCCGAAGGAGCAAATGGAGAATATTTTATTAATCCCCCCTCGGGGATTAATAAAGTGTCCTGATTCTAATTCTGATAAGTTGCTTGTGGGGTTTGGGAGTTGTATGGACTGTTAAGCTGCACATGAATCGACCTTGTGGGGGGATCAATAAATCCCCGACTCGGAATCTGATCAACTTTGCCTCCAACGGTCTCCGCGACGGCGAGGCAAGTGATGCCCTCGGCCGTCCGAGCTCCTAATTAAGCTTTCTCTCACCACGTTCCAATCCTTGACACTGCTCCTAGAAGATAAGAAGACGCCGGTGGGCAGAGAGAGACAGACAGAAACTGAAAAAAACATGTCTATTAAATCAGTAATTAAGTCAGAGCTGGAGAGTCCATGTTGACGAGGGAGTTAAAAAACGCAAAAACGAGGAGAATCCCGGGGCTCAGACGTGTCAAGCGGCGTGATTAAGTCCTTGAAGGGTAATTGCACGAGGGAATCGGGGGATTGTCGACGTCTTGGGGATTTTCCAGGAGGGAAAAAAGACAAAAAACCATGACTTCCTGTCCAACATTTCAGCTCCTGGAGCTCAGGGAGGAAGGAAACAAACAATAGTGAAGGGAAACAAAAGCATCTGTTGTTCACATCTCATCATCACCTCATAGGAATCCATTATACTATATTTATAGTTATAACTTAAAAACCTTGTTTTTCCCTCCGTTAGCGTCCCAGAGCTCTTGTTTATATCTCCATTTTTTTACACTTGTTTTTCCAAGTTAAAGTCGACTTTATTGTCAATCCAGATCCAGTGATTTAAAACTGAATACCATAAAACAGGTTAAAAGGAAGAATAACATTTAAAGACGACATTCTGTCCACTATCGTCCGTGGAAATGGAGCAATACCAGTGGAAACCTTGGGGGGGGCAGTATGGAGCCAATGGTCCAACCGGTCAGGAAAAGGACAAAGAGCTGTCGAGCTCGTTCCCTAGTTCAACGGTTGTCAAACTTTTTATACCACCTGAGGAAATACTCAGCTCTCCAAGTAACACCATTATCACCGACGTTAAAATTGAGCTACAGACTCTTCACAGGAGGCAGATTTCTTCTTCATCATCCTCCAAGAGATGTTGGAGAAATATAATTAGATTTTTTTTAATCACAACTAAAACTGGGGGCAAATTTCTGTCTGAGCCTCAACCGTGTTGAAATCGTGGGGGAGTAAATGCCAGGCTTTGTCCTGGCATTGTACAATTTTGTAGATTTTGGGTTACGATATACCTGATGTTTTGGTTAAATCACACTTGTTTTAAAAGCAATATACTATATATACTAAAACTATATACTAACTTTTTCCACTCGCTCCAGGTCACGGTGAGGGCACATGTTTTCATGGACGACGTGCCGCTGAGGCAAAGCGACGACGTCACTTCCTGAAGAACACAGATACACATCGGGGCGTTTTAACACCATGAACACTTCATCACGAAACGAAACAGTTCAGTGTTTCAGACTCAGTGAGTGACAAGGACAAGAGGGGAAACACAAAGAAACTGCTGTCGTTGTAAAATAATTGAATTAAACACTCTTTGGAGCAGAGGTCAAAGGGGAAAAATCTCATTCATTATCAAAACTTACAGGATACAAATCAAACCAATATTTCTGTAAGGCTATAAGATATGTCTTATAAATAATATATGGATATTTGTAGTCTATATTGCCATATACTGTATATAGATATATGTGGATATAAAGCTGCTGACAGGTTGTTTCCCTGAACAATGTAAATATAAAATATAATCTACTAATTATCATGTGTATTACATGATCACTTCTTATTATCTTTCATTCATATTTAAATAATTCATATTTACATGTGTTAGAACAACGACACTGACTATAAATATGGTCCAATCCAGCTGTAACATAATAATAATAATAATAATAGTAATAATAATCACAGATAAGCAGAAGTTGTGCAAAGGCTTGTTGAAACCTTATGTTGCAAATTTTATCAAGATATGCAGTTTAAATAATGCTGTATTAATTAAGCAAACAAACTAAACTCAAAGCAAACAATTGAAGGTTTTACTTTTGTAACTTCCTGTTTCGTGGCGATTGGTCAAAATTTGATGGTTGCCATGGCCACGCCCTTTTGAATCTGCGATACCTTTTGATAACCTTTCAACTTTCATGTGTCTAGTAGAAAATGACACGTTTTTTTTTTTGTGCTGTTAGGATTAGCAGAGTTCGTTCATTTACGAAATGTGCAAACCGCCAAGATGGACGCCAAATTCAAAATGGCCAACTTCCTGTGGAGTCGAGGCCATGGTCCCAGTAGACTTTTTAGTTCATCTTGGACCAAGTTTCGTGAAATTTGGTACAACTTAGTTTCTGCTTTGTCCTACTGTGTTTCACCTTTTGGAGGGAAGCACTACAGTCATTTTCCACCACTTTTACATATTACCCTTATTTTCTAAAGATTTTTTGCCAGTTCTGATTTGCATGCCAATTTTTGTCCATTTTCACCAACGTTTAGTGCTTCATAAATACGATCCTTTCAAAATAAATTCTAGGAATTACATTTCCTGGCTCCACTGTGTGTGTGTGTGTGTGCCGAAAAAAAGTTAAAGCTAAATAAATCCAGCAATTAATCCATCAATCACTATAAAAAAAGTGAAAACAATAAGAAATCCGCTAAATTCTCTTTACTGAAACGTCTGTTTCAGCCATAAACGCTGTTTTTCTATGTCTAAAACACATGCGCTCTCTCCTCCGTGAACTTTGCCCTCTGTGTTTGTGTGTGTGTGTGTGATTGTGTGCGCGAGGTCACTAATCCCGTCTCGTGAACATGTACCTCTCCACTGACACACTGGAGCGGAATTCTCAGGAAAAATTGATATTGCTTTTATTCACACCGCTGCACACTGTCGCCCAGCGCTGCCTCCGACAAATGGGAGCTTCACCTCAGCAGCAGGAAAAGTCGCCTCATTTGCTGCCGGGATTAAACGGATGGCAGTCTCGGCAGATCCTCGAGAGCGTTAGCAGCTGAAGAGAGAAGGCAAAACATGACGGGAACATACATTTTTAAAAAAAAAATTGAGTTGTTTTACGTGTAAATGCGCGACTTTCTTTCTTCATCTGCTGCAAAAATTTAGATTTCTGTTGAGGCAGCATAACTTTACCCAACTTTAATCAAAAATCCTTAATCTCCCCAGGTAATTGTTACAATTTTATGTCCTGCTGTGTCTCTGTGATATAAAATTATTGATTTACTTCATGGACTTTGGTGCAACTAAAGCGATTGGTTTAAAGAAATTGACACAAACTTCAGTTTCCAGTGGGAAAAGTTCAATTCAATTCAATTTTATTTGTATAAACGCCAAATCACAACATACATTATGACATTATCTCAAGTCAGAGACATTTACGACATTACAGGGAGAAGAGAAGCCCAACATTTCACACAGTGAGCCAACACTAGGGGGCAGTGGAGAGAAAATAAACTCCCTTTTAACAGGAAGAAATCTCAGACGGAACCAGACTCAACGATGCGCAGCATCTGCCAAGACAGGTTGTGGTGAAAGGAAACAAAGTCTGTCTAACAGTGAAATGACTGAAATAGACATTATTTGGTGAGTCTTTGTTATCAGATGGGACAGAAGGGACAAGTGGATTTGGTCCTGAAGTCTATGAAGAAATATCTTTTGGAGAATTCTGAGAATTCTGACCCTTTGGATGAAAAAGAATCGACACCTGAAAATCTGGTTTGTGGGGTTTTTTTTTTGTTTTTTTTTTTTCCTGCTGGTGAAAGTTTTGTTTTTGTCTTAGTTTAGTCATGAACGAATCATTTTTTTATTACAATTATTATTATTTGTTTGTGTTGTTGTTGATTTTTTTTTTAATTTAACCAGATAAAATCCCATTCAGATCACGTTACAATAAACAATTAGATGAAATAGACAGTAATTTAGAGTTTCAAAATCACAGCTTCAGTTAAAAACACAAGTGCTGTTCAGTCAATTGTCTTTCTTGTAGATATTGTGCAAGAAAAAAAGATATTTTAACCTTTGCCATGGGAATAATACACAATAATACTCCTTAATGGACATCCTGGATGTGTGTCACATGTTCAGACTTCAGAAGTCTGGGTTTTTTTTGTCTTCGTATGTGTTAAGTTATTTTATGAGCCAAGTGAATTAAACTGTGTCAAAAATCATATATAATTAGTGAAATTTTGAATTATGTCAAACATGTACCACCACTGGTATGTGAGCCCCCTCTAGTGGTAATTGGAGGAAAATCAGAAATTCTGTTTATATATATATATACATATATATATGTGTGTGTGTGTGTATGTATATATATATACATATATATATGTGTGTGTGTGTGTATGTATATATATATATATATATATATACATATATATATACACATATATATATATATGTGTGTGTTTGTGTATATATATATATATATACACATATATTTATATTTGTATATATATATATATATATAATATATGTTACTTGATTGGAGTGAACAAATTAAAAATAAAAATAACCTCATCTTTCACTCCATGTTAATCTAATTTAATCTATACTAGTGTATGTGTATATGTGAGGAAGAGGAGGATGATGAATAAACAACGGTGGTGATCATGGTGTTAATTTTAGAGCTCAGTATTTTCTTTTAGAACCACTGAACTAAACTAAACGTTTTTAAGTTTTCTGCTCCTGGAACGCTTTGCAAAACGAGTTAAAACTGAAGGAGCTGCTGCGACTGAACACTTTTAAAGGCCGGCTGAACGACATGGAGGCACAAACAACTAAACTAAATGTTTTTAACGAATTTTAACCGGTTTCAATGTCGCTAAGCCTGCATTTGCTGAGCACTTGCACGTTTTTCTTTTTAGTGTCTTTTGATTTCTTGCATGTGTGATGATTGTGCTGCTGACTTGTAAAAGACATCCTTCATCTGAGTTCTTATCCTGCTTAAATAAAAGGTTTAGTAATAAAATGAAGTTGAAGAAAAGCTGCAGTTGATGTTCGATCCCCGGAGAGAGTTAATTTGCCTCCGTGACACCATATCAATAAATATTTGAGGAGGAGACGAGGTTCCTGAGGGTAAACAAAGATTGTCTGCTCCATCACCGACGTCACTCAGCTGTGAAATATGCCACTGCGATAAATGAAGCTCCAGGGGAATCATTCGAGTTTGTTTCATTAAAAAAACATTTTACTGGGAGGTTCAGAGGAAAAAGCCACAGAATTTTACAAATGAGGACAAATCTGGGAAGTGGAGAGGAATGTTGTTGTTGAAGAAAACATGTCGGTGAGGGGGAACATAAATGACAAATGACAAGAAAATGAGAGAACTACAAGGAAAAAGTGGCTTTGATTCCGAAAAGTTGAGTCTGAGAAAGATTTCAGGGGAAATTATCGTCTTAATTCACGAAAATGAAACTGCGTTTTTTTGGATACAGGAAAAATTATGTTGAATATTCTGAAAAACACAGGAATCTTTATTTTTTCTTTCTTAATTTTTTTAATTGCCAAATGGAATTTTAGGGGAGAAAATTATCAGTTTTTTTTTTTTTTTGGTTAATTTAGAAAAACTGAAATGGGAAAAAAATCTGGGAAATTATTACATTAATTCGGAGCTGAAAGCTTACGGAAAAATAATTTTCTTAATTCAGAAAAAAACTGAGACACAATTGTTTTTTTAATGAAAAATTATCTCTTTAATTATGAAAGACAGAGTCACAGTTGTATTTTATTTCTGACAATTTGTAATTAATTAATTCAGTAAAACTGAAATGACTAAAGAAAATTATCTCATTCATTTATAAAAACTGTTTTTTTTTACATAATTGTAACACTGTTCCATATTTTCCACCTCATTTGTTCATTTATTTATTCGTTTTCTTATTTACATGAGTCTTTCAACTTTATTCACACATTTCTTATGAGGTTTATAAAAGTAAAAGTCAATTTTTTTTCTCAACAAAAGTTATAAAATTTTGGTGAAAATTGTTAGAAATTGAAGATAAAATAGTTTTTTAAGTGTAAAATCACATGGTTGGGTTAAGTGTTTTTCATGAGCCTTGTACAGTAGCCCACAATGGACAAAATAAAGATGTCTTTTACTTTTGATGCTAACTGACTCACTGTTTCTTTAAGGGCAATAAAATAGCTTTGAAAATCAAGACAACGGGAGCCTGTGAGGTTCAGATGTCAAACTTGTTTTTTTATTAATTCACCAAAAACAGCTGCAGATACGACAACAGGAACTTTGACAGGAACATTTCACACACAAATGACAAAACCTTCTTTTCTACGTCGTCATTCCAGTCTCTGTAAAAAAAATGTTGCACAACGGAAAACATTTTATATCAAAAAATATGAAAAAACATAAAAGAATAAACTAATATTTCATTCCTTGCTTTCAATAAAATGGTAAAACGCCTCTGAACAAAAAAATCTAAAAAGGTTCATAAGCCCCGCCCCCTCATATTACATCATGTAAAGGAATTTATTTCTCCAGTTTCCCACATTTATGATATTTTTGGTAAATGTTG
The DNA here is from genome assembly GCA_016785285.1 of Brachirus orientalis. Taxonomy (NCBI): domain Eukaryota; kingdom Metazoa; phylum Chordata; class Actinopteri; order Pleuronectiformes; family Soleidae; genus Brachirus; species Brachirus orientalis. The sequence goes on from JAFBJR010000027.1 coordinate 13,921, forward strand.
ATGTTTCCACGTTAGAAAACACGTGAAAAACACGTTACATGATTTATTTCCATATCATTATATGAACATTGATTCATTTTTCATTTTTTTCTCACACGGCAGCCGTAGAACATTAGTCCTAAGGAACAAAGAAAATGAATGCAGTGTATCAGTTTTTGCTGCAGTGACATGAAGCTGATGCTTTAAAAAGGGCTGTTTCACCTAATTTTCTTCCACTTAGTTGGTTGAAGAATAAAATTTGCGTTGTTAACGTCCAACTCTTGACAGTGTTGGGCTGAATTTGACTTACTCTTTGACTTTATTTTTTTTACACGAAGCAACTCTTTATATCATTTTTATTATTATTATTACATTTGCAGTGGAGAAACAATAAGAAATCTGTAATAATAGTAATAAATAATAAGTGTTTTTTAAACACAGTTTAATGCAGTTGCCCACACATATAAGTGGTTAATTTCAAGAGAAGTGACAAGCTGGTGTGAAATGAATACATAAATGACAAAAATACAAATGTCATTTAATTTGAAAACCATTTATTGTGTTTGTAATTTATTTATTTTTTTTCTAAAAAAGGTGTTTAACTCATAGCTTAAAACTTTAAAGATCAGTAACAGCACATGAATATCTTTGTCGGTCAAATTATTATCATTATTGTTGTTGTTTTTGTTATTGTATAATTACAATAATGTATTCATTCATTGGCAGGGGCAGAGCTTGGTAAACATCAATAGTAAATACAAGATGTAACCCTAAAAAGCAGGTAAAATAGATACAAACAAGTTGTTGGTTGAAAAAAAAATGCTTATTGTAAAATATAAAGCTTAATTAAAAGAGATAATTTAAACTTCTAAACTCCAAACAAGGTATGTTTTATTAAATGTGATAAAAGATAAAAGTGTCACACGACAAGAGAGGCCCAAAAGAGAAAGAGAGTCACTTTAATTTTGAAAGGATTTTTATCACCAGAGGTAAAATAAATACTGCCGCTCGCAGTGCTGAATGCTAGGAGCTAAAAATATTTCAACTTTTATCAAATATGCAGCAAACTTCAAAAAGGTTCTCGACACGGTCTCCTAGCAACAGCAGCAAAGTCAACTGTTGCACCAAAATACAAAATTCAAAGGAATATTCATGATTTAGGAGGAAGAAAAATGTTTTATTAATTTTTAAAAACAACATTAAAGTCTTTTCTGTTAAAGAAGTGGTGAAATTTGGACTGTTTTGTTTGAATCTTTCACATGAATGACGATAAAGCAAATCAAAAATCGTTTTTATGTTCTTAACGCGGAAACTCCCGCCTTCATCTCTAAAAAAAAACATGTCAGTAAAAGAGAAAATCAGGAAAAACACAAAATTGATCAAAAAGAAACATAAAATTATAATCGTTCTGTACAAGACAAGACTATTCTACACCCTGTGTGTGTGTGTACGAAAAACAGATAAATCAATATGGCTGTCATTAAGTAGAGCCCTGCAGTGCCCGCCCACTCATGACCCCGCAGTGACCCCTCATTGACCCCCCACCACACACACACACACACACTGAGCTCATATATTCACTCAATTAACAGAGGTATAACGATGTGTACTCATAATGTGTATGTGTGTGTTTATCTTTAAAAGGTCAGGGGGTCAAACGCTGACTTTGTCCATGGGAAAAAAAAACCCAAAATGGACGCCTTGAAAGAGCAAAGTAAAAAAAATAATTAAAACATCAAATATAAAAAAAAAATGTATCATTTTTATTTTTTAACGGATCATTTATGATCTTGGTGCTTTCTTTTAGTGCTATTTAGGCTAGTAGATTAGCTTAGCATAGCTTAGCTTTAAGACTGGGGGGAAAAAAAATGCTATACTTATATGATCTAATTTTTAAGATCAAAACAAGTCAAATAGGTCTTATGAGACAAGTTTAATAAATAAAGGTCGAGTGTGTAAGAAAAGGTGACATCTACTGGTGAGAGTGCAGACTCCTACGGTGGAACTACGGTGGCCCTTACAGACCACAATGATATCGCTACCTCTTTGTTTGCGCAGTAAACATCCATTTAAACGGCGGCAGCACAAGATGGTCTACTCCGTAAAGCAAGGCCCTTATATGTAAATATAAAAGGCTCACATATAAAACTCTAAGGCTACTAAAAACAAATAATCTTTATTTTGAAGTGATTCTTGCACTCATACCAATTCTACTTATGGGCAGTACGTTTATTTTCTGCCAATAAAACCAGCTAAATGTTACACACCGGACCTTTAAGGTGGGGAATACAGCCAGAACACCATTAGCTTAGCTTAGCTTCAGGATTTGAGAACAAAGTGGAAATGGTCTTCCTGTCTCACTTTGAAGATTAAAAACACATCTCACAACACATGAGCGCTAAATTTTCATTCTCACAAAGAAACAAAAATCCCATGTGCAGGATTTAGAAATGTCACATATTTCATTTTCAAATCTTTAAAAATTAGTAATGAACATTAAAATGTCTAGTAAAGTGTATTTAATGGGCTATACGAGGAAAATTCTTCTTTAGCTAGCTCAATGAGCTAGCTTAAACTCTGACATCACTTGTTAGCTTCAGGATGTTTAGTTTTGAGTAGCATTTAACACTTAGCATAAACACAAAGTTTTCTAAAGAGAGTGAGGTTAGCCATGTGTTGACTTGTTTCCAGTTTATGCTAAGCTAAGCTAACCACGTTTATTCCACAGACAGTATAAACCTGTTGATCCTCTACACTGAAAAACAAAGGGGAAAATGGTTGGATTAACTTAGAATATTACTTCAAATTAAATTAATCTTGAAGACACTATATTCATACATTTTAAGTTTATTTTGTATAAACTGAACTTGTATATTACTAACTTAAGTAAGTTATTTCCGGAATGACAAACATTTAAAATTCTAGCAGCTAATTCTCTGATTCTGTGTTTTTGGAATATTTTGTTTTTCCAGATTATATTTTTAGCAGTTTGTGCTGCGCATCACAAAGCGGTGACCGTCTGACTGCAGTAAACCAAAAAAACTAAAGAAAGAAGCTGAAACTTTGAAACAATTAACCAACTAAATCAAACACAACCTTGTTCTGATCCATATTTTTATCAAGCAGTTTGGTTCTACCTGTGTTTCTATACGAGTCGGCGACAGAATCCCCGTTTGAGTTTTTATCAACTCTTCATTAAATCCTATGAAGGAACAGTTCTGAGCTGAAACAGGAAAAGAAATTAAAAATTAGACAATAAAAACTGTGTCTTTCAGGGATTCTGATTGGACCTCCAGACGTGTGTGTGTGTGTGTTCTTGTACTTGCCGCAGAGTGAGGACCAAAAAATCGTATAAACACCTACAAAGTGAGGACATTTTGACAAAGTGGGGACATTTTGACAAAGTGAGGACATTTTGGCTGGTCCTCACTTTCCTTTACCCTTTAAAATGGCTTTTCCAGGGTTAAGACTTGGTTTTAGGGTTAGAATTGGGTTTAGGTTAGGGTTAGGGGAATGTATTATGTCTATGAGGGTCCTCACTTTAATAGAAGTGCAAACGTGTGTGTGTGTGCTTGTACTTGCCGCAGAGTGAGGACCAAAAAATCGTATAAACACCTACAAAGTGAGGACATTTTGACAAAGGGAGGACATTTTGGCTGGTCCTCACTTTTTCCAAACCCTTAAAAAGGTCTTTTTCAGGGTTAAGACCTGGTTTTAGGGTTAGGGTTAGAATTGGGTTGAGATTAGGGTTAGGGTAAGGCTTAGAAGAATGTACTATGTCTACAAGGGTCCTCACTTTGATAGAAGTGCCAACGTGTGTGTGTGTGTGTGTGCGCGCACATGCTGCAGCTCAGAACCTACACTCATCTAAAAACAACACTACGATCACTGATGTACGTCTACGAACCACAGACGAAAACATTCAATCCAAGCACTGAGAGTGAACGTCAGAGCAAATCTTGGCCGAAAACAAATCTGCAGTCTGGAAGCATGTGTGAAGTAGGACAGGGACACATTTGGGGTTTGTGTGTGTGTGTGTGTGTCTATTTCCATTTTCATTTCAGTCTCCCCCAAAAATAGGACATATCTTCAGACAAATGGGTGACTCTTTGTCCTCGTCCTCTCTACGTTGCTCTGTAGTTTGCTTGGACGCCCCTGATGTGAGTTTATTCCGCTCTCTTTCCCCGAGGAGACTCATGGCTCATGGGGGAAATCCAAGAAGGGTGGATTAAGGGGGACGGGGATCTGCAAAAGTCCGAGCAGTCTCCTTCCTCCTCCTCCTCCTCCTCCTACCTCCTCCTCAGCCGCAGGAGATGACCGTGAAGCGTTTGGAGATGCAGGACATGTTGTGCAGAACGATGCCCAGGAGGAAGAGCAGCACACAGGCCACCAGGACCACGGTGCACACGCCGGACCACGTGGATCCTTTCCCTCCTCCCACTGGACCGCTGACCCTCCTCTCCACTTCGCCCCCCTCCAGCCCCACGCCGTCCAGACCCATAGCCAGGCCCAGCGGCTGCTGCTCGGGCATGGTCACCACGGTGACGCCGCCTTTCTGTTGACTGCCGGGCAGGAAGCGACAGCCCAGCTCCCCCGGCAACCCCAGCGCCCGCTCCTTGGCGACGGGCAGAGGCAGCATGTAGCAGCCGTTGCTCGGGAGGCGAATGAAGACGGGCGTGTGCTCGGAGGCGTGGGGGATGGCGATGACGGTGATGATGTCCGGGTCGTCTGGGAGCTGCGAGACGGACAGGCCCGGCGGCAGCTTGGTGACGCCGCGGCACCAAGGGCAGCGGATCTCCTTCTGGCTGCTGCGCATCTGTGTCAAACACACCGAGCAGCACGTGTGTCTGCAGTCCAGGAGTTTGGGCCTCCGCCGCGGGCTGTAGTAGTTAAAGCAGATCTGGCACTCCAGAATGGAATCCTGGGAAATTGTGTCCATTTTTGATAATGCAAATTAGCAATTCCAAACAGAAATATTCTCAGTTAAGCGAAAAAGAAGATTGAAAAGCTCCAGGTGAAGTTATGAAGGTGCAGTTCCCTCCGATGTTTCACCACCATCCGCCAATATAAAGCCCTTTGGTGTTAGCATGGTCATCCATCTGCAACAGAAGAGAAAAGAAAGCATGAATAATTATGTCCCTAAAAGTTTTTTATTGTAGTTATAGTGATAGTACATGTTTTATAAAGTGTGGTCTAACACACCAAAGTCCATAGAGAAAATCTGTGATTTTAGCTCACAGGGACACAGGAGCTGCTGGTCTACTGCTGCCTCGTGTGGTCACTTTGTGTCACTTGCGTTAACCTTAGCATAGGATTTCAAAAGCCGAACTCATAAAACAAGACATTTGAACTTACTGATGGAGGCAGCGGTGGATCAATAACTCCTGTGTGCTGTGATGCTAAATCGTGGATTTTCTCAATGGGGTTTGGTGCAGGAGAGTAAGCAGTTTACAAAATGGCACAAACTTCAGTTTCCTATTGGAAAACTGTGTCCAACAGTGAGATAAAGATGTGAACATATTAGTATAGATTTTGTTCCTAAAATCTCTTGACCCCTTTAAAAAGTGTATTTTCTATTTCTATATATATTAAATAAGTTTGACTTGAAGTTTGCCTTCTGAACACAGGATGTTCCTGAATTCTGAAATCACCTCCTGCCTTATTCCGTCAGCAATTTTGTGAGAAAGACTTTCACACTAATCCAAGTGAAACAGTTTCCCTTAAATACCATTAATCCGAGAAGAAGAGAGTCGTCTTAATTAAAGACTTTTCTCTGTCAAACTTCGGTTCAAGTCATTTTTCTCCCACAGCGTTGTGCAGATTTGAGTCATTCCGAGCTCCTCGTCTGTGACGGCTGTAATTCCGGGTGGTTTCACAGATTTCCGTCCTCGCTTGTATCTGCAGTCTGAAGATTCTGTGAGCTTTTTATTTTTTTTCCCCCAACTCATCAAAAGTTAAAAAACGCTCATTATGCAGCAGGAAAAATGGAAGTTGGATGGAGTTGAATGGGTGGTTGATGTTTTACTCGGCAAATTTAAATATTCTCCATCTCCAATACGGTTTAATTAGCAAAACATCCATAACACCCATGAATATTCATTTTTATATCCTTAAAACATCATTTAGTTGAGTTTTTAAAGGCACAATTATGTATGCTTAAATAAATGAAACCAGAAAATGTGTTCTATGGTCTCAGATTCTTTAATTTTAAGCACTAAATAAGCTACTTGTCATATAATACTCACATATCCCGTGGCCGTTTGTATCCACAGACCAACAGTGTCACATTTACAGTTACATTTTTTCAAAATTATACAAATCACAAATCACAAGCCCAAATGAACGTTTGTGGTAAAATTTCAAATGACTCACAGGGTATTTTTATAGTCACAAGATAAACATCGAGTCACTTCATCCAGAAGTTGGAGTCATGGCTCAAATGCGCTTGTCACCCGCATGTACAACACTTTATTTACTTTTCATTTTAATAGACAAAACAACTGTAGTTGAACAGAAACTGTAGTATTTGTGAAAAGGGAATAAAATAAATATGTATTTCTACTGCAGGAGTTAAAAAATAAAGCAAATAATTAAAAGGAAATGATTTATGATGCAATTTATGGGGGGAATATGGTTATTTTTAAGATGTGTGTGTGTACATGTACAAATATTTTTAATTTTTTTCCCTTTTCGGGGTGAGTTTGGAGATAATTCTGTGTGTCTATTCAGCCACCTCTGTGTGGAACTGACTTGATTTTGTCTTTCCACTCGTGTCGCTGAATAAAATGTACTATTACTGCTGTCAAAATGGCGTTAAAGGGTGAAATGAAAACACTCAAACTTGGGTCTTTTGCTGGAGTTTTCCCGCCATTTACCTGACCACACCCACTTCCTGCCCCTGTTGTTTTCACTTCGTCACCCTGTTTATATCACCACATGGCAGATTTGTTGATTTTTGACCCAGTTTTGTATTTTGTGGTTTGGGGATTTTTGCGTCGACTTTACCTAGATTTAATCTGCTTTACTGTGTATTCCATTGGATTAGTTAGGATTTTGGGCTTGTCCTTGCTGCATCTACAACTATATATATATATATATATATATATAGTCAGCAAAAGAGGGACAAATGACATCCTAAAAAAAACTTACATAACTATAATAGGACTGCCTGTTCTCTATCAATCCCTTTAAAAAGTTTAAAAATATGTTAACAGCATTTTTAACAGTTTTTTTTATCAAACTTAATTTTGATTGTTTACTTATCTGTTAATACCCCTGTTGTATAGCATTCCTCTTAACTTTGGTCCACACATACTATTTGTGTGTCATTGTTAGAATAAGGAAAACACATTGTACATTCACGAGACCCTTTCCCTCCATATCTGTGTTAATTACGGCTAATTTTTTCCGTCTTCCTCGGGCCTCAGACTCCAAACACAAAATTAATTCTTCTTCTTCTTGTATTTTATTTATTTATTTATTTTGCATAATCACGTCTGGCGTGTTCATCCGTGCAGAAGCTGTGATAGTTTCCCCGTCACGGATGATTAAACTCCGTCAAAACAGCAACAAAGAAACAATGAATACCAAACAGACGGCGAGCTGCCGCCGACTTCAGACGTGTGGAAAACTGCTGAGGAGGGAGACGACCAAAGAGAGAGGACGCCGGGACAGATGGACAGAGAGGACGAGTCGGTGACAGAAGCAGGAAAGAAAAACAAATCAGGTGAGCAGTGATTTCCCGGCACTGTCAAAACATCGCAGTCTCTTATCGTAAACAAGGTCTGACGCAATTTCAGTGCTACTGAACTGCAACACCAGGGGGCCCAGGGGAGCCACTACCCTGATATTTTCATTACGACGTTATTCATCTATGAAGTTATGTATTGTGCAGGGCTCTCACACCTTGGTTGATTTTCAAGGACTTTCCAGGACCAATTCCCTCAAATTCAAGGACCAAATGTGCTGACGCAGCTTAAGATGAGAGGGTGACTCGTAAGAGTCGCTTCGCCCACGGCGTCCACATTTTAAAACACTCAAATTTTTCACTCGCTCCAAGTTGATTGGCGCGCTGTGCGTGCTGCTGATGTAGCATAACATACGTAGCATGCTGCAGTATGACATAGAATGATGTAGCATGACGCAGAATGACATAGCTTGCCGCAATTTGACTCAGTATGACGTAGTGTGATGCAGAATGTCGTGTGATGTAGTATGACGAATTTGGTGCAGCTTGTTGTACCATGACGTAGCATGATGTAGCTTGCCTCAGCATGACAGAATGATGTAGCATGATGTTGCATGACTTAGCATGATGTAGCTTGCCTCAGCATGACAGAATGATGTAGCATGATGTAGCATGACATAGCTTGCCACAGCTTGATATACCGTGACGCAGCATGAAATAGAATAATATAGCATGATGCAGCATGACAGTGTGGTGTAGCGTGACAGTGTGATATAGCATAATGCAGAATGACGTAGCATTACGTTGCATGACATAGCGTGATGCAGTGTGATGTAGAATAATGCAGAATGATGTAGCATGACACAGAATGACTTAGCATTACGTTGCATGATGTAGCATGACATAGCATGACAGCATTACGTTGCATGACATAGCGTGATGCAGTGTGATGTAGCATAATGCAGAATGATGTAGCATTACGTTGCATGATGTACCATGACACAGAATGACTTAGCATTATGTTGCATGATGTAGCATTACGTTGCATGACATAGCATGACAGCATTACGTTGCATGACATAGCGTGATGCAGTGTGACGTAGCATGACACAGAATGACGTAGCATTACGTTGAAAATAGAATTATAGCATGAAATAGAAATAGAATAATATAGCATGATGCAGCATGACTGTGCTGTAGCGTGACAGTGTGATATAGCATAATGCAGAATGACTTAGCATTACGTCGCATGACGTAGCATGACAGCATTACGTTGCATGACATAGCGTGATGCAGTGTGATGTAGCATAATGCAGAATGATGTAGCATTACGTCGCATGACGTAGCATGACAGCATTACGTTGCATGACATAGCGTGATGCAGTGTGATGTAGCATGACGCAGAATGACGTAGCATTACGTTGCATGATGTAGCATGACACAGAATGACGTTGCATGACATAGCATGATGCAGTGTGATGTAGCATAATGCAGAGTGATGTAGCATTACGTTGCATGATGTAGCATGACACAGAATGACTTAGCATTATGTTGCATGATGTAGCATTACGTTGCATGACATAGCATGACAGCATTACGTTGCATGACATAGCGTGATGCAGTGTGATGTAGCATGACACAGAATGACGTAGCATTACGTTGCATGATGTAGCATGACACAGAATGACGTTGCATGACATAGCATGATGCAGTGTGATGTAGCATAATGCAGAGTGATGTAGCATGACACAGAATGACGTAGCATTACGTTGCATGATGTAGCATGACACAGAATAACGTAGCATTACGTTGCATAGCGTAGCATGACACAGAATGACATAGTAGGCGTCGCAAACTTCAAGAATTGAAGTGAATTGAACAGATTAGCCTCATTAGCCGATATCCGATCTGGCTATTAAGTCAACGTCGGGAACGATATACGCTAATATCGGATCGGCGCGTCACTAGTTTTTAAAGACACATTTCCGGGACGAAGACGTCAGAACTATCAAACCAAAGACAGTAGAGTCGGAGCAGGTGCAGTTTGTCCCAAATGAACGTAAACTGCTGAAAATTCTCGCTGATATTGTTACATTTGAGGAGGAGTTTTCAGTCTTCAGTCAGTCACATGATCTCAGACAAACCTCCTCTTCGTCTTCGTCCTCCTCCTCCTCCTCACTCTCCATCAGTGACCTCATTTCTCTGAGACAAAGTGTGTGAAAAATCCTGGAGTTTTTAAGCAGAAGAAGTGAGGAGAGAGTGAGACGACGTCGTTCAGAGGGTGAGACAGTCCGCGGTATTTCATCAAATCCTTCTGCTGAGGATGAGGATTAGCTTTAATCTGTGGTTCAATATTCCCATGAACCCAGTCGCTCCCTCTCCTGCCTTTTATTCCTCCTCTTCTCCTTCCTTTTTTCTTCTCCATCTTGACTTTCTTCCTTTTAAAACCACCATTTTTCCTCTTTCTTTACCTTCTGACGATAAACAGACAAGACCCATTTTACAAACTCCAATATTTAAGTAGATTAAATTAAATTTAAGACTCAGAAATGTTTTTTTTTTTCTCTTACAATTTCCTAAACAGATAAAAATAGTGAATGTATTGATTTCGGGGTTAATTTAATTTAATTTAAATTCAAATTTACTTGAAACGCCAGAAAAAACTGTTATAAATAAGTTAAATGGTTAATATAGCAAGAATTATTACATGTAAAGCTACGTTATGGGTTAAATATAACAACTTGAAGTGCAGTAAGCAAGATGTTAAGAAACATTTAATTATAATAACTGCAACTGACTTTTTTTTATCATTGCTTAAACTGTTTTTATTCTCCCTTTTATTAAAAAGAAATGAAGAAGTAAAAGAAAAAAAAACAGGAAACAATAAAAAAATGTTAGTTAATGGTAGAAAACAGTAAATACAGCAAATTGTGCACAATTAAATCAAAATATGAAACAAAAAAGTTTTAAGAAAACAGATTTTCTTGCTCTGTCGAAGCAGTAAATCAAAATTTCACAAAAGCTTCAGAATTGGCAAATTTTAGTTTTTTTTAAGTGAAAAAAAGCTAAATGTTAAACATCATTTAAATAACTGCAACTGATTGATTTGTTTATTATTTTGCCTACTTTGAAAGAAACGCGAAAGTCAAACAAAAAATAATGTTAGTTAATGGTAAAAAAAAAATGTCAAACAACAAATAATACAATTAAATCAATATATGGAACAAAAAAGTAGTAAAAAAGTTTTTTTAAAAAAATTCTTGCTTTCTTTCTTATAAATATGCAATAAATCCAATCCAATAAATCAAAACTAAATTGAGATTTGTGTGATTAATTTAAAAAAAAAAACATCAGAATTGGCAAATTTTAGTTTTTCTTTTTAAAAAAAAAAACATCTTGATGACTGATTATTTTTCTGCTAATTTACAAATTGCCTCTCCACTCGTCTGAGAACGTCCCAGACTGTCCTCGCTCACATTTTATCGCCGACTCAGCACATCCGATGACACGTCCGTCACTTTAAAAAGACGGATGGAGTGAAAAAATGAAGACGCAAAAACATCTGGTGTCATTTTCCCCCCCCCCCCTTTTTCTCTTGTTGAATTTGCTGAACGTGCAGTCGAGGAAGCGTTCGAGGTCACGAAACGACAGCAACAGCAGCGACTTAACGACGTGATTTATCGGTTCAAGTGAGCTGTAACCAGGGCAACCGGTGGGCTCACGGCTGAGTGCGTGTGTGTGCATGACCTATTTACTGTCCACTATCTACTCCTACACGTGAGAAACATCACTGAGAGCATGATTTATTCACAGAAAAGAAGAAAAAGCAGGGTAGTCTTTGTTGTAAAAGTTGATTTAACAGATGCACACATGTATCAGGTCAGCAGATCAGGCTGTGACCAAATTCCATAGAGAAAATCAGCGATTTTTACACCACAGCACACAGGAGTTGTTGATCCACTGCTGTCTCCATCATTTAAGTTCACGTGTGTTATTTTGTTACTTCGGCTTTTAAATTCCTTTGTTCGGATTTACCTCAGTGACACAAAGTGACCACACGAGGCAGCAGTAGACCAGCAGCTCCTGTGTCCCTGTGAGCTAAAATCACTGATTTTTTGAATGGACTTTGGTGTGGGAGTGGTTTAAACTTCAGTTTTTCTGTTGAAAAAGTCTGTCTTAAGATGCTGTAGACTTACGCTGATGTAGATTTTAATGGGATTTTCAACAGGAAACTGAAGTTTGTAAACCACTCACTCTCCCTGCACCAAAGTCCATAGAGAAAATCAGCGATTTTTACACCACAGCACACAGGAGTTGTTGATCCACTGCTGCCTCCATCATTTAAGTTCACGTGTGTTATTTTGTGACTTCGGCTTTAAAAATCCTTTGTTCGGATTTACCTCAGTGACACAAAGTGACCACACGAGGCAGTTTGAGCTAAAATCACGGATTTTCTCTATGGGGTTTGGTGTGGGAGAGTGAGTGATGCATAATTAAACATATTTGTCTTGCAACACAAAAGTGGGTCACAGTTTTAATGTATTTTGTGTGAATGCACCATTTAATATAAATTAATTTTTTTCTGAATTAATGAGAGTTTTACAAAACAAACAAACTTAATTTTAAGTTGTACTTAAGTTAAGTTAATTTAAGTTGTACTTGTTGTGACAAGATGGCGCCACGGATGGCTGCCTCGATTTGTTGGTGCGCATTGTTTTGTCTTGTTTTGTTTGTAAACGCCGTTTTTTGTTTCGGTTCACGGCTCTCTTTCACCAGAGAAGAACTCATGAACATTCGGGGAACAACTCCACGGGGTTTGTTTCCCGAGTTTCTGGCTCCTACAGCGGTTTTGGTGGACTTTTTAGTCAAAGGTGCCCTCACCTTTACAACTTGACGCCGACGCAGGGGGAAACGAGCCGGTGCGCTCGTGCGCCTTCGCCAGCGAGGAAGACGCACGCCGCTACCTGGAATATTTCTCTCTAACGTGTGCTCACTGGGCAATAAAATGGACGAACTTTGGCTTCTGTTGAGGAGAAACAAGGACTTTTATTCATCCTCTGTTTTGTGTTTTACCATCATGTGGTCCCGTGGTGTAATGGTTAGCACTCTGGACTTTGAATCCAGCGATCCGAGTTCAAATCTCGGCGGGACCTCATGGCTGTGTGGGAACATCCCAGACTCCACACGCAGTTTCCCTGGAAACTTTTATTATTAACTGCAAACCATTCTACTCTCCACGTAAGATTGCTTCCTTCATTCTGGTCGGTGTTTACATTCCACCGGAGGCCGACGTGCAGGACGCACAGCGCACACTCGCCGACCACATACTGGAAGCGGAGCGGACCAACCCGGACTCTTTAGTTATTGTCCTCGGGGACTTTAACAAAGGTAACCTCAGTCACGAATTGCCCAAATACAGACAGTTTATACAATGTGCAACCAGGGAGGGGAACACTCTGGATCACTGCTACACAATAGTCAGTAATGCCTATCACGCCATCACCCGTGCTGCACTGGGACACTCTGACCACAACATGGTCCACCTGATTCCTGCCTACAGACAGAAACTAAAACTCTCTAAACCAGTGGTGAGGACATCAAAGAAGTGGACCAGTGAAGCTGCAGAAGACTTAAAGGCGTGTCTGGACTGTACTGACTGGGATGTCTTCAGGACTGCTTCCACCAGTCTGGATGAGTACACGGAAGCTGTAACCTCATACATCAGCTTCTGCGAGGACTGCTGTGTACCAACACGCACCAGGGTGACTTATAACAATGACAAGCCCTGGTTCACACCCAGACTGCGACAGTTGAGGTTTGACAAGGAAAAGGCTTTCAAAAGTGGCAACAGGGCAGAGTACAAGGAGGCCAAGTACAGGTTCAGCAGGGCGGTGAGGGACGCTAAACAGCTGTACTCCAAGAAACTCCAAGACCAGTTCTCCTCTAATGACTCTGCCTCTGTCTGGAGGGGGCTCAGGCAGATCACCAACTACGACTTCTACTGCCGCTTTGAAAATCTAATGCTGATTCTGATTCTACTTTAATTTTAATTAAATTGTTAATTTTGTTGACAAGAGTGTTCATTGTGTTGTCTTGTCATATGCAAACTTGTTTTTCTTGCTATTTCATTTGTTTGGAGGCTCTGCGTGAGTCTGACGTTTTTTTGGTTTGTTTTATTCACTTTCTCTTCAAAATTAAACCTCAGAAAGAGAGGGTGGTTGAGGATGTGACTCCACCAGTTACACACCTCACGACTTTGGATGAGAATGAACACAGCTCCTCCTCCAACACAGCAGCTCCTGCAGTGTGTGTGTGTGTGTTAATCTCAAACTCTTCTATTAAATTAAATTAAATTAAACTGCAGCCCATTTTTCATAGACTTTCGCGTGAAACTGCAGCGGCGAGAAGGACAAAGACCATTCTGTCCTTGAAACAGTGGTTATATACGAGTTTGAGTGTGTAGGTGTGTTTCAGTCCAGAAGTGTGTGAGGACACAGGAAATTATAGCAGTGACCAAGAGGTTAAAGAGATAGTTCGTTTTTTTTTTTTTTTTTTGGTGCTGACTGCACCAAGAACACTTAACAAATCACCTTATAAAATCTACACCTACGACCTATATCTTCAAGAAATATGTTCACCACTCTATGTTCACCACTCTGTGTCATCATTAGAATGAATTTTGTAATTTGTAAACCACTCACTCTCTCTGCACCAAAGTCCATAGAGAAAATCAGCAATTTTTACATCACAGCACACAGGAGTCGTTGATCCACTGCTGCCTCCATCAGTAAGTTCATGTGTGTTATTTTGTGACTTCGGCTTTTGAAATTCCTTCTTCAGATTTACCTCAGTGACACAAAGTGACCACACGAGGCAGCAGCAGACCAGCAGCTCCTGTGTCCCTATGAGCTAAAATCACTGATTTTCTCTATGGGGTTTGGTGTGGGAGAGTGAGTGGCGAATAATTAAACATATGTCACCTTTTATTGCAACACAAAAATGGGTCACAGGTTGAATCCATTTTGTGTGAATGCACCATTTAACATAGGTGGTTATATTCTTTTGTCTGTTGAGGTTCCCCAACACTGAGGTCAGGACCCACATATGTATTATTTCTTTATTATTTTAACCTTTTAGCTCAAATTAATGTGTAAGTAATTTAAAAAAATACATAAATAAAATGAAATTTTAATTCAATTTCAGTTCAAAATATCAAGTGGCTGTAAATGAGTTGCTATATTACGCATAAATATGCTCATGTCAGGGTTTATTTGCCATCTTTAAAAAGGCGTGATGTCACCTGCCTTGCTTTGTGTATGTGTGTGTTGCGTATTGCAGCACGTGTTTACGCGTGCAGTCGACCACTGCGAGACACATTAGACATCATTTTCAGCCGGAGGAGCCAGCGAGTATCAGCGCTGACCGGCTGGACCGACTCGACCGGCTTGGCCTCCTGCAGATGTACCGGAGCGAGACGCATCCCCACACTAACTCCTGTCCCCGCAGGGAGGACGTCCAAGCGGAGAAGAGCGGGCCGAGTGTGACCGTGTGCATCGACCGCATCTCTCCTGATATTTGCTCTCCTTCTCTGAAGCCAATATCCCGACCACACACGCCACAAACACATAGACCCACATACAACGTACACATGCGGACGAGTTCTGCAGAAGATTTTGTCTCACATCTGCTCTTTTATCCAAAGTGCTGCATTTGAGGGCACGAAAACACCATTTTTAACCAGGAAAACAAAACAATGGGCCCGAGACTAAAAGTAAAGTCAGTAGACAAAACATTCCCAAAGCATATTTTGTTCAGAAACAAAGAAGGCGTCGACTCCCTGGAGACAGAAAAACCGAGCGAACGCGACGACTTCAACCTGCTTTTCTAACCTCATCGCATCCAGACTGACTGATGACCGTCAGCTGAGAGAGAAACACAGGTGCAGACAATAACTGCTGATGAACCAACAAACAAATCCTGTGACCTACAAACCAAATCTGTGTCCAAAAACTCCCTGAACATGGAAAATATACCACATCCATCCGTTTCTGGTCTTCAACTTTGTTGGTTTGGTGCAGTTAATAAGAAAATGCTTATTGAAAGAATGAAAAAGACAGACTCAAGAAAAGGTTTAACATTTTCTGTGTAAAAGCTTGCAATGGTCAACTCTGTTTAAATAAAGGGAAAAACAAGAAATATACTATAGACTACTTTAATTGTAACTATAAAAGTGAAAATACATATAAATAATAAAGTAAAATAGTAATACACATGTATATACACATATAAGAGAGATTAAATCTGGAATTCTGTGTAAGAATTGGCAAAAATAATTAAAAATATGCTTAAATATATATAACAACAAAAATATACATTATGAGCATATGTGTAGAATATGAATACACATGTATGTAAATATGTGCAAACATCCTCTCTCAAAGAGAAACCCTCAAAATGCAAGGCCACGCCCCCTCAACAAACGCGACGTGTATTAATTAAAGTCGTAACTCTGGAAGTTTCCGAATTCTGCTGTAGGAGGAGTTTGCCAAAACACTTTTGTTCTAAGCAGCTAAATGATCACATAATCCATGGACGGGGGGCGGAGCCTAAAGTTTAAGGGGCGTGACCAAACCGTTTAGCGACACTGAGGTTTTACTGCCGTGCGCCGTTAACATCAGAGGTCGGAGGTCAGAAGTGGGAGTGACTTTACATCCGAGTCCGAGAAGTTGCAAAAAAAGCAAATATTAGTTGATTAAAGTTGGAAAACAAAAAACACTCTACGTGGTATTTTGCGTAAACACACAGTGTAGCAACATGTCACCGACATGTGCGACTGATTTACTGTAAAATGTGCAACTGACAGTTCCGACTTTCTGGAAATCTGACGACAACTGTAACGCAACGTAAGCACCATTTCACACATTAGTCACTGCTGCAAATTTTGAAAAGGCTAACACCTGATGTGACTCAACACAGTATTTTCACTTGAAATTTTTGGACCACATTTAGCTTCAAAAATGCAAATATTAGCATCATTAATTAATAAAAAAAAAAAAAAATCCAAATCGAGAAATCCAAATTAAATCAAGAGGAAGTTAGGTGAGTGCACAAATTTAAAAATTTTACTCCTATACTGTATTACAAATGTGAGTTGACATGGCCATGAAATATTGCAAATATTCTCATGTACTCACTGAACAGCCACTTTATTAGGTACAGCAGTCCGGCTGCTCGTCAAGGCAACTCTCCCTTCAGCTGATCACGTGGCAGCAACTCACTGCATTTGGTGATGAAGACGAGCTGCTGTAGCTCGAACGGAACATCAGAATGAGGAAGAAAAGACGATTTAAGTGACTTTGACCCTTTTTGGACCTTCCTCTGTAAAATGGCTGCTTTTTCAAGTCACTAAAATCACATTTTTCAAGACAAAACACACTCAGTTGCTGCCATGTAGTGAACACAGACAGTAACAAGAGACTATTTTCTATATTATTTTTGTCAATAAGCAGTTGAACAGGTGTACCTAATAAAGTGGCAGGTGAACGTATACTGCTCCGTCACACTGCTGATGCTCCTAAACGGTTCCCGCCAGTTCTCGCAAAGTCCAGAAATGTCCTGGGTGGAACAAATCGCAGTCTGCGGCGAGATAACGCTGCCACTTTCAAAGCGCATGAAAGAAAAGTGGCGGCTGTTGTAGCCGGGGCTGTTCCCCCCCCGAGGACTGATCTCCATCTCCAGATTCAAACAAAGATCCAGGAGGTTTGAGATAAAGACGAGCACCGCTGCGTCGCCGCCAAAACTTCAAACACCGCTGACACTTTGAATTAAGATAATCCGCCACGACGCCGCTACGTGGAGACGATGTAAATGAGGATTATTTTTATTTATTTATTTTTTTTAAGAAATTAACCTTGAAACTATATTTCACTGCTGATAAAAAAGCATTTTATAGGTGACAGTAAGTGTGAATTATAAACTCAATCTCAAAATGTCTCGGGGGCCAGTGAACTTCTAGTCTGGTCAGTCTGGGAAAAATGAACTGTTCAGTGATTTGAAATTAAAATAATATCTTCATAATCCATCCAGATGTTGCAAATTACAAGCATTCAGGATGTCATTGCACACCAATAACAAAAAATAGACACCAATATAAAATAAAATCCAAAAATCAAATCAATAATAACATGTAAAAAAGACAAGCTTGTATATACAGTAATTTAATGCTGAATTTATACATTTAATAATGTGGTAAATATAACTTAATGTGTTATTGTTATTATAAAAATGTTCACTGTTGGTCATAGGCCAGTATTTATTATAACTTTATAGATATTTAAAGAGATTGTTAATTTTGTTGTTGTTGTTGTTGTTTTTTTTTTTTTAATGTATTAAGATGATGAGTTACATTTTTAGCTGAAAGTAAGCAAAAACTATTTTACTTTAGCGTTATTTTATCTCTTTTTGAATTTCCGAAACACTAGTTTCAGTGGAGTAATTTTACAAAAGGACATCTGTAATATTAAGAATAAGAAGTGAGGATAAGAAATCTCAGTAAAACTAACAAAAGTGGGAGGAGTCCATTGATTTTCACGCGCCGCCGCCGCCACCTTGTGTCTTCACGTGCGTATGACGCCTCTTTCTGATTCTCGTTAGTTGCATCAGCAGGGTTGACAGCAGTGAGATGCATTCAAGGAACCGTGTAAACTTCACAATTTCTGTGAAAACGCTTCTTTTGCTGCTGCTGCTGCCACCTTGTGGTCATCGATGCACCAACAAGGAGTCAGGTTTTTTTTACTTTCTTACAATCAAATAATTAAATCATCACATGTCACGAGCTGCCGTGTTTTTTCTGCGGTGATAATCTAAAATAATCTCTGTAACTAATCTCAAATAAATTATATAGAAATTGATATACTGCATATATTCCCTTCCTTTGCATCAGATTTCCATCTCTGTTATTTGTATTTATTTATTTTCAGTTTATTCTTCCCTTTGTTGTGTGGTGTTTTCATACATTTTCATTTGTTATTGTGTTTTAACTGTTTCTTTACCATATTGTAGCAGCTCTTGAAGCAACAGGCGTTTTTAAATGTACTATATGAATGAAATTTGACCTTCATCTGGGGGAAAAAACACAATAACAAATTAGACAATTGGCTGTGGATACCTTATAAGTCCATATCTGGATGAGATGTTTTTCAGTGCAGTGGGAAATGTTTAAAATCACTTCACTCTCATTATCATGTATTAACATAACCAGTGGGCTGAGGTTTGTACATAATCAGCCACGTGTTGTTTTGACACTTTTTTGCTTGAGGTTTTTTTTTCTGTTTTGGCGTCGACAACAGCAACGACACAAACATGCAAGAACGTGTTGTTTTCCTTCCAATCATCACATGAGACATGAAAATATGATTATTTTTGTTTTTTTTTTAGCTCTGCTTCTTCTCCTCGATCGCTGTGTGAATTTGGACGGACAGAAAAATGGAAAATATGGAAATTGCTGAGGATTTCAAGTAAAAAAACGCACTTCCACAGTGACTGGGGATTATTTGTTTGTACACTCCCTGATCACTGCACAGATTATTTCTCCTCCACAGTACATGTTTGATAACAGACGTACGATTATGATTTTACACCAGACGAAAGTTTGTAAGAGGGAGCAGCCACGAGATGCATTCAACGACCCCGGTAATTCTCATAAATTCTGTCAGGCTCACAGCAAGTTCAGCTTTGTGGAGCAGTTATGAGATGCATTCAAGGAACCTTGTAAATTTGAGCAATTTTGAGTTTAGAGCGGCAGCTACAAGACGCATTCAATGACCCTCACAAATTTCACTACTCCAGCAGGGTTCACATTATGTTCACCTTAGAGGAGCTGCTATGAGATGCATTCAAGGAACCTTACAAATTTGAGCAATTCTGTTAGGTTCACCAAATGTTGAGTTTGGACTAGCAGGTATGAGATGCATTCAGTGACCCTCGTAAATTTCATTACTTCGGCAGGCTTCACAGCAGGTTCACCTTAGATGAGCTGTTATGAGGTGCATTCAAGGAACCTTGTAAATTTGACCAATTCTGAGTTTAGAGCGGCAGCCTCAAGATGCATTCAATGACCCTCACAAATTTCACTACTCCAGCAGGGTTCACATCATGTTCAGAGGAGCTGCTATGAGATGCATTCAAGGAACCTTGTAAGTTTTACCAATTCTGTTAGGTTCTCTGAATGTTTTTAGAGTGGCAGCTACGAGATACATTCAGTGACCCTCG
Organism: Brachirus orientalis; assembly: GCA_016785285.1. Taxonomy (NCBI): domain Eukaryota; kingdom Metazoa; phylum Chordata; class Actinopteri; order Pleuronectiformes; family Soleidae; genus Brachirus; species Brachirus orientalis. The sequence goes on from JAFBJR010000027.1 coordinate 33,857, forward strand.
TAAATTTCACTACTTCGGCAGGGTTCACCTTAGAGGAGCTGCTGTGAGATGCATTCAAGGAACCTTGTAAATTTTAGCAATTTTGTTAGGTTCACTGACTGTTGAATTGAGAGTGACAGCTACAAGATGCATTCAGTGCTCCTGGTAAATTTACCTACTTTGGCAGGGTTCACATCATATTCACCTAAGAGGGGTGGCTATGAGATGCATTCAAGGAACCTTGTAAATTTGAACAATTCTATTAGGTTCACCAAATGTTGAACTTAAATGTGCAGCTAGAAGATGCATTCAAGGAACCTTATAAAATTTCATCACTTCTGCAAACACCTATGCAGTCCACTAAACAAGTGCTCGCTGCTGCCGCCACCTTGTGGTAACAGATGCACCAACAATGAGTTGAGGGTCATTGGAGAAGACAGATTATTTTGTGATCTGGCTGATGAAATAGTGTTGACTTTTGTATCAGAGATTAAGAAATAAAAGCTGCTGTTTTTCTGCAGCGAGTAATCTAAAATAATCTCTAATCTAAAAAAGTACATTAGCGTGGCTTTGACATGGTGGAGCTGTTTGTTTGTTTGTCTCACCAGGGTTTGTTGGAGGAGATCTGTAGATAAACAGGTCCAGGTTGTTGTTTTTTTCCTCACTGAAGCTTCTCTTCTGTGTCTGTAAAACAGAGGAAAAAAAAAAATCATTTTTTTAAATTCAAAATTAGATTTCTAGTCAAGGTTTATTCAGAAAAAAGCACCTGTTTGGAAGCAGGAGGATGAAGATGATATGAAATGTAAAAGGAGGTATTTTAGACAAAGTTTTGCGACAGAAACATACAGAAGTTGTTATTTAACTATAGTAAGGCTAAAGTAATATTTATTGAAGCAACCTTGGACGTCAGCACTTGTCTGTTTACCTTTGAGTAACAGTTTGGGTCGAACTGATTTAGAAATCTTTTAAGTATTTACAAAATCTTGGATATGTTTCCTTTTTTAAATGAATCTGAACCATAAAATAATTTTGTGTTGATTAAATAAATTCAAAAAGGTTCCTTTTCTTCAACTTTATTGATTAAAAGGTAATAATATTAATAATAATAAATTGACTCAAAATGACTCAGGTTTCTATTGATCAGCACTAATGTAAACATGACACCATGTTTGGTGGCGGGACAATATCATCGGGTAACACATACATGTTACTATAAAAAGCCTCGGTCCATGTTTCGATCCGTGTTCCTTTATTTAGTGACAGCAGAGAAAACCAACAGCCTCAGGATTCAGGTTTCACTTATCGACTGTGATTGTTCTGGAGACCAAAAAAAGCCACATATCCATCTTTTCTTCTCCTTTAAAATATCAATAAGGAAAAAGTCAATAACAAACACTCCGTGATGATCAATCAATCAGCTGAGCTTTGTCACGGCAACGTTTCACAGGAGAATCTCCTCGCTTTTCTCCGCATGATGTGACATGAAATTTACAGAAAGTCCCAGTTTTACACAGCTTTTAACAAACGCTTACTTTCTTTTCTTTTTATAAACATAATTCCAACTTTCAACATGATATTTTTTTCCTTTTTTCTTTTTTCCTCCTAAAATAATCCTGCATCCTTTGAGTATAAACCAATTAGCAAAGTTTAATCCCTCTATTTAATGTGCAAATTGAAATCTTGAAAACAAAGAGAGCAGAAGAAAAAACAGCAGAAATCAGTGAGAAGCAGCTGCAGCGTCGCTGGAAGGAGGAAGCAAAGATTGTTCTGTACTGTAAAACAAAAAGACATTAAAACAACTTAACTAAAGCAAATTATGGCATGAACGAAGCCTCACACTCTCAACGCATTTCAGGGCATAGAGCCACAGTTATGGCCACTGTGTGGCGCTAGAGAAATCCACCAATAATTAGATTTGTTGAGAAAATGTAACTGAAATCTTTATGTAAATAAAACAATCTTTGTCTTTTAACGGCGTCTTCCTGCTGCCAGTAGGTGGCGCAGTGAGTGGCTTCTCAGGTTATCACCGTGGATCAGTATTGACTTGCCTACAAGTGAGCTTGTGCCACTGCTGACGCAAAAACACGAATGGCTCAAAAACATGGATGATGCAAAAATGGTGAATAGGACACACAAAAATGTGAATGACACATAAAAACAAATAATGCAAAAAAAAAAAACATGAAGGGCGCAACAAACATGAATAACGCAAAAATGCAGATTGACAGAATGCGAATTTTCACACTGAACTGTGCCATTCATTTCAGATATCATAAATCTATGCAAAAATGTGGATAACGATAAAAACGTGAATTACGCCAGAAACGCGAATAGCGCAAATTATGCAAAAAAGCGTGTGGTGCAAAAAGTGAAATATGCAAAACTGTGAATAATGCAAAACCCAGAATAACGCAAAAACACGCCGCCAATTCATGGCATCTGAGCCGCCCAACACGTCTTCTCGCGTCTGTGCGTTCACTTTGAATGTAAACTCCTCGGTGGAAAAAGTCGCACTGCGTCCAGTTTTACCGCAGCGTAAGTAATTTCCCAAATAATCCAGGGTGAACCACACAGTTTAGAGAACTGTTTGTTCTCAAAACTGTACGACAAGTTCCAGCTTGGAATATGGACAAAATCCAAAATGGCGGACTTCCTGTTGGGTGTAGCTAACAACTAGCTCATTCCTGCTGCGTGCTATTCCTCCAAACGTACTTTTGGCTAGTACATAGAACTTTGTCAGATTACTATTCTCATAGTTCCAGATGTCCAAACCACTTTACGGCAAAGCCATAAAAAGTACAGTCAAACAGTAAGAAAAACGGTTAAACTTCAGGCTATTTCCTGACGTGCTAACAGGAAAATGTTGTAATAGAAGGCTGTGAACCAAAGAAACAGGCCCGACCACCTGCCTTTTCCATTTGTCACTTTGAGGAACGGCCACCATGACGCCCTTCTTTCCCCGTCTCCTCCGTTCATCCCTCTCAGTGAGACAGACGGCATCGAGGCTGGGCTTTCTTTTGACGTTCGGCCAAAGAGAAGGAATATTTCACGGAGACTGGTGTCAGCGCAGACGCCTCCCGCTGGTGAAAACCCAAACGGGTCGATAGTCTGATTGACACGTTGTCCCCGGGTCTCAGGTCAGGTCCTCCCGTGTCAAATCCATCAGGAGTGACCACACACACCCACTCATTTACATGCATTAGTAAATGAGTGGGTGGTTTTGTGACGCTTCGTGTCTTCCGGGTTCTTTTGAATGGGAAACGATTCTGTAGCTTGTTAAAGAATCAGTCTAACATTTGGAGGAGACAATTTTCAATACTGTACGGTAGTGAATTATTATTCATTGGTCACTTTTTACATTTTAGCACTGGCATCAGACTCTAAGTATCTTAGGATACGTGAGTCTCCACCAAGTGGTTGTTTTGTCCCAGATGACTAACAGTTTCAGTTTAAACTACCCAAGTTTTTCCAGACTCATGTGAGATCTGCATGTTGAGTTTCAAGTAATTTAATCCAAGAGGCAAAAATACGTGAAAAAACGTGATCTTAAACCTTAAACCTTTACCCAACAAATTCTTAGCAGTTAATCCACGAGTCCAAGTCAGTGTTTGCGCCAAATTTGAAATGATTCTTCCCAAGATATCACGTTCATGTGCACAAAGCGTGCTATTTCCGGGGTTTGACCACAAAATTCTAATAAGATAATCCTCGTTTATGCCAATTTCTATTGAATCCTATCGAGGTGCTTTTAAGACGACACATTCACTAGGCCACTATGACCTTTTTGACCCGTTTTCAACAAAATCTTACCGATTTATCCTCAAATTCAAGTGAATGTTTGTCCCATATTTCTCAAGGTGTTACCAAGATATTACATTCACAAGGCACAAATATTGTGATATCTGACGTAGCTGCGAGCTTTGACCGCAAAAATCAAATCGGTTCATCCTGAACGATAATTTACAAAGGATTTCAAGGAATTGGGTTTTTATGGGGTTCCAAAATATTTTCTACCAGAATCGATTCATCCTCAAATCTAAGTGAATGTTCCTGCAAAATCTAGAAAGGTTCCCTTAAGGCAGTGTTTCCAGTCACAGTGTTTTACATGTTGCCCTGCTCCAACACACCTGAATTATCATTATCAGGCTTTTCTGCAGAGCTTGAAGATGAGATGACATCATTCTATTCCTAATCTCATTAAAAAAAATCCCATTAATTTGTCCTCAAATCCAAGTGGAACGTTTGCAACAAATTTGAAAGGATTCCCTTCTCAAAATATTGTAATTTCTGAAGTAACCATGAACACCATTGAGCACAAAAATGGAATTAGTTAATCCTAAAATACAAGTGAACAATTAATCCAATTTCAATTTTGAGGTGTTTTTATGATAACACATTGTTTTTGTGTTTTTGTGTTTACGACGGCAAACTTTTCTACCTTTTTCCACCAAAATCTCATCGATTCATCCTGAAATCCAAGTGAACGTTTCTGCCAAATTATAAAGGATCCCCTAATTGGATAAAAAATTCTGAAATATCACGTTGTGTGTGTGTTCACTACTAGTTTGTAATAAGGACGAGTTAAATGCAAATTCACTATTACCAATGGGCATGTGTGCAAATATTAGCAATTCTAATTATTATAATGCTTCCAATTTATAATGCTCGCTGACCAATGTGCTGTGCAGTAGGAACAAATAAATAAAAAACATAAAATTTGTCCATCAAATTCAAGGGAATGTTTGTGCCAAATTTGAAGGGATCCCCTAATGGACCACATTCTTATAATATCTGAGGTCACTGTGACATTTGACCCCCGAACTATCACAAGTTCATCGTCCAGTCCAAGTGAACGTTTGAGCCAAATTTGAAAAGCATTCCTTCAAGAAGCCACGTTTACAAGAATCACACCATAAGACAGATTCACTTAAGGCAGAGCGAGAAGCTTTGGCCTCGTCGTTGTCCAATAAAAATGTCACTTCAAATGTAACAGATGTATTACAAGCAAAAGAGAGAAATGAATTATGTCCTTCAACCTGCACAGACACTGTCCGACTCTGTTCCCTGCTAACAAACAAGATCCCTGCAGCACCGAGAGGCGGAAATCTGACAAATGTCAAACACCAAGCGCTCACACTCGCACTCAGCGTTACACGTCTGACCTTCTGCCGCATCTGCAAAGGCCAAACGTGTGAAAGGCAACCTGTGTCCACGCAAAAAATCCCCAACGGCCTCCAGCACAGTCGAGTACAGTGCGTCTAATTAAACTGCCGCAGCCGCACAATGCTGCCTTTTTCTGAGCCGACGCTGCTTCACGGGGGGGAAAAAAAAAACCCCGTGAGGAGGGCAAATAAAAAAACAACAAAGCAACAGCTCAACGCCCCTCGGAGCTGCAGCTGACAGTGAGAGCCTTTATCAGAGCGGTCAGCAGCAGCAGAAACACCAAGCACGTCGACCTGAACAACCACAGAGGTCAGTGAAACATGGGGATGCCATGCAAATACAGCACTTCCTCTCCAAATCATCACGGGAGTCACAGCAGAGGTTCAGGAAGATTCAATCAACAGTGTATACGTACTGTATGTATCATCATTCAACAATCATTATTATCATTTTTTTGCCATATCAATAAAAAACACAGTGCTTATGGAAAAAAATGTCATATGCATATTAGCTACACATAGCTGTCACAGAAATGAAACACGTCACATTGTATATTCATGGCTCCATACTAACTTTTTTTACCTGGAGCACAGCGCCCCCTAACTGAACATTTTAGGAGAGCGAGAAGAAAATGTTTGTCAATTGACTTGAACAATCAAATATTCACATTTCCTGTCATTTTCACTGCGTTACTGTATAAACGCGTTGATAATAAATGCAGATATTACACAGTGCTGTCAAATTCAGAGTCGCAAATGGTGCTTTTCCATCGTACTCTTCTAGAACGGCTCCACTCGGTTTGGCATCAGACACGCCGTTTTCCATTACTGTAGTTCCTCCTCAACGCGGGCGTGGTCGTCATAGAAACAGCCGTGACGACACAAACACCCAAGATAGTGACGGTCAAAGCAGTTGTTTTCTTTGTCCTGAATCGTTTTCCTCACTTTTATAAACAGATGAGTTCACTGAATGGTTCAGAACTTCCCGCATGAACTGAAATCCGGCTGAACGGCTTGTGATTGGGCTCACCATCTCCGTCGTTCAGCAGTGCTGTCGCTAAACACACCAGACTGCTCTGTTAAATATGGAGATTTTACAAATGTCCTTGTTAAATGTTGCAGATTAACGCCTGTTTTCAGGATTTTCAAGTCTTTTTAACTGATCTACAGTTTGCCATCGTTCGCTTTGATTCTTGTGTCGGACTTTGTCGCGCTTGTGACTCTTCCAGTGACGACACTCTCTGACCAATCAGTGTCCACGTCACATTTTAGTATTGACTGGAACCTCCACAGAGCAGGGACTAACAAAAAGGACCAGGTACCAAAGCAAAAGATAAAACAGAGTAGAGTCGAGTCGTGACATACGTCCACACGGCAGGAGGACGTTTACGTTAGCACGCTAACAGAGTCACTTTTTACCGTACGCTGAACTTCTGGGCTGCATATTTTGGTTCAACCGTTTCATATTAGATTCAAACGGATATTTTAACACATTTAAGAAGTGCATCATAAAGTCTTAAAAAACGCTTAATAAATGTGGCCACGATCTGAAGCAGCTGCCAAGGACACAACTGAAATGAGTTGAGCCGTCGCTGTGCAAATTGACAGGATAACAAGGTCCGACGAGGCTCGCGCACAGTTTAACCAATGCCGGTGACGTCCCGATGAGGCGCTCGTTCAAAGAGGAAAACGCAAACAAAGACGCGGTCAGTGGGAGGCGGCGGGAGCAGTCAACGGAGACACTCAGGAGTCGTCCCACCGTTTCACAGCAGGGAGACCCGGTCGTGAATCACACACTCGGCACCGCGTGACGTCCAACAGGCCGCGGAGCACGTTTCCATCAGCCAACTCGCAGCACAGGGTGCAATAAAGAAAAATAGGAAAGGGAGAAACAGGCACCCGAGGACTCAAAAGCAGCTGGAGTGAGACACGAGACGCCGCAAAGAGGGACATTCATCAAGCTTTAAATGGCAGGAGAGAGACCTGAGGCTGAACGGACAGAACTCATGAAAGCAAGCCTTCAAATATAGGATGTGGGTCATATACGGTATATAATACACAGTATTCCCTTTAAAACCAGGAAAACTAAGAGCAGGCCTCGTCTCATGTCATCATATATACATATATATACATATATATATATTCATTAATTCTTTCATTAATAACTTGGTTTACTTCTTTGGCTTTTTAATGATAAATGAGGTGTATAAGTGTATAAATAAGAAATTTATGTGCGTTAGAGACAATGACATTGGCTATAAATATGGTCAAATTCTGCTATAACGCTAATAATTTGGCCTAAAATTAAAGTTTTAGTCCACCATCAGATTTGTTGTTTTAGCAATGCTATAATGACCATACTGTCCAAATATTTCTCCATCACTTTATTGGAACGCATCCTGAAAATGAACACATCCTGAAAATATGGAGAAACACATATGCAGTTTGAAAATAACATCTTTTTCAACAAAAATGTTCTTCTATAATATGAAATATTGAGTGTGAGCTACATTTCCACTTGAACAATAACACAACCATGGCTCTTTAAAACCTGGAATGGAACCCTAATGTTATTGGTCAAACCTGTGTTTCTCCTACTATTTCATGGCAACAAATAGCTGCTGTGAAAAAGGTCTATTATACCTGGTTTACTCCAGACATGTTGGAGCATTACATACACATGTTGCACAAGTTCAACTCACTGACAGGTTGATCATATAGTAGAAGACTGACTTTTAGTCACATCTGTTCAATCTGAACGTCAACGATCACAAAAGTGAAATAAGAACAACAAAGCTGCTGGTGGACTAAGAATTATGTACAGTACTGTATATATATATATATATATACCACAAAATTATATTCAAAATAAGGTCACTTAATATTACTTCTTTAATTTTAAGCCAAATTATTAGCATTATAGCAGAATTTGACCATATTTATAGTCAATGTCATTGTCTCTAACGCACATAAATTGCTTATTTATACACTTATACACCTCATTTTCATTAAAAACCCAAAAAACTAAACCAAGTTATTAATGAAAGGTAATAATACAGTGTATTGTCACTTCAGGAGTCTAGAGAAACAACCCGTGAGCTTTATATCCACATGCATCTCCTATGTCAGAATATTAGAACCAGATATTATTTATAAGCCATATCGCCCAGCATTAAATGACACAAGAAATCACAGCTTCAGCGATAGAAAATACGACTGATACAAGTGTCTTGACCAAATTGCAAAAGGAAAGTTGTCTTTTTATGATTTTAATATGAAATTACAATAATTTTCCAATTAAGTTTAATTATCTTGAGGAAAATTTGCTTGGAGGAAAAATATTTATTACTTAGTTGTTATTTATTTAAAAGAAAATGTATTGTTTATTAAATTATTCATTCGACTCAGAGACAACACTTAGTCAATCGTCCTTGTTCATGATTAGTTTAAATCGAAGATGGCGATTTTAAAAGTTCACAAAAAAAAGAAAAAATCTTTCAAAATGTTCATTCTTAATATTACATTTCCTGTTTCATCTCCAGCCTCTGGATCTTAGTTGTATTTGAAGTTGGTGTTCTGATGACAAAAACCCCTGAGATGCGACTTGGGCAAACGTTTGGTGCATTCAACGTACACCAGAAAAAAAATCGTAACTTGGTGTTGTCGCCAATGAGTTGACCACGTTCCAGTTGACGACGACGCTCTACACCGGGGCTATTCAGTTACAAATTTAGTTGGGCCAGATTTTCAAACCAAGAAATGTAGCTGGGTCGCACCTTTTCAGCAACTGATAAGCAGCATAATAACAAATTTCAAATCAACACTAACTGAGCCGGTAAAAAAAACACTTGTCAGTCCAGAGAGAGTTTTCATTTTCTATTTTAGAGTTCTGTGTTGATAAAGACAGATGTTGGACAGTATGCTACCGTTGCTGCTAGTCACACAACAACGACTGTTGCTAGGCTACAGGGAGTGTTACATTCATTAACCATACCACTGTAGGAATTTAGGAATTTCTACACTCCCACTAGAAATGTGTTTTTCTCAGGGTTTTTTTTTTTCGCGTGGCAGGACCACGGGCTGGGCCACACAGGGGTTGTTCCTGGGCCGCATGTGGCCCACGAGCCGCCAGTTGAATGGACCTGCTCTACGCGGTATTTTGATCACACGCACCGACACCGTAGCAACACCGCAACACGTAAATGTTGAACAATATTACGACTGAGTACGACGTGTGACGTCGGTCCGACTTTTCTGGTTTGGAAATCTGACGTTAGGGGGAATTCCAACTTCCACGTTCCAACTAGGAACTCGGAAAGTGAAACCTTTACCACCTAAAGTTAAGTCCCACTACTTTAATTTTAATCTAATAATTGATTCATTTTACAATGTTCTTTTTGGTGAACTATATATATATATATATATATATATCTCATCCCAAACCAAAATACACACTTTTATCTGGAAATTCAATAAACTGTCTTCATGAATGCCATTACTGTGATATTCAGGTTCAATTTTAAGGTCATATTTCCCTTTTATTGACCGGACAGAACACTCATTGGCCCCCAAGTCATTTGAGTTTGAGACCCCCTGCATTTCGGTTCTAAGATATTTAATCTGCTGAACTGACGTTAGGTGCCTCACTGTATTTAATAAACTATGATACATAGTCTTACATACAAAAGCACATGAAGGAGATTGTTGGGGAAAATACTGACCAATCCTAAAGACAATCAACAGATTAGTTCGTCGACCAAAATAATCCTGAGTCGCAGCCTCAATTTAAACCGCCCTCCCTCGCTAAACACGCTTCCCTGTGGGTAAACGTGACCAAACAGAGCCCAGAATCGAATTCCATCAAACAGAACAAATCTACAAATCTATGCCAATTAGTCAGGTCTGGAGCCGTCTTTCCTTCTGTGGCCCTTGTTTGGGATTTACTTTGGGATCTAATGGGTGTAATTAGACACGAAAAGCCGTCCTGATAAACCCAAGCCACGGGAGACACCGCGCCTCATTCTGAGACCCATCCGTATGCAATCTTTTTAAATCCTTCATTTGGGATTTCAGGGGGGAAAAGGGACGTGTTAAGCCGCGTGTGCTCAGAAAAACCCATCAGTGCCACTTAAGGGGGAGATTTTGTGATTTAAAAACCTGCAGCTCGCAGAATGAAATCCCCACCTGACCCCGGTTCAGCGCTGTGCTTCCATTTTTTTTTTTCTTACAACAAAAGGTCTTTTCACACTCGTTTATCCAGGAAAATAAAAAAAATGATAAATGGAGGCGGGGATGACGCTGCTTTTTGTCTGGTCTGCAAGGCAACTGGTGTTTTTCCACTGTGGCCACATGAGGAGGGGACAGATTACCAGATTATCGGCCGTCTGGGAGGAAGAGGAGCTGTGCGATAAAGTCGCCCAACCCACTGAGGTCAGCTCACTGGATGCAGATAAAGCTTTTATTCTTATCCAGTGTCTCAAAGAGGGAAACAAAAACGATTCCAGGCACCACAAGCACATCGTCCGGCTCTTCTTGAGTGACACATAATCACCACTGACTGAAAACATGGCTGCCAGTGTTGACCTACAGTATCGTTGGCGTTCAGATTGAAAAGATGTGACTAAAAGTCAGTCTTCTACTATATGATCAACCTGTCAGTGAGTTGAACTTGTGCAACATGTGTATGTAATGCTCCAACATGTCTGGAGTAAACCAGGTATAATAGACCTTTTTCACAGCAGCTATTTGTTGCCATGAAATAGTAGGAGAAACACAGGTTTGACCAATAACATTAGGGTTCCATTCCAGGTTTTAAAGAGCCATGGTTGTGTTATTGTTCAAGTGGAAATGTAGCTCACACTGAATATTTGATATTATAGAAGCATTTTTGTTGAAAAAGATGTAATTTTCAAACTGCACATGTGTTTCTCCATATTTTCAGGATACGTTCCAATAAAGTGGTTTAGAAATAATTGTACACTATGGTCATTATAGCATTGCTAAAACAACAAGTCTAATGGTGGCCTAAGACTTATGCACAGTACTGTATTTCACTGTTAGACAGACGTTTCCAACAGGAAACTGAAGTTTGTAAACCACTCTCACTCTCACTCTCCCACACCAAAGTCCATAGAGAAAATCAGTGATTTTACATTACAGCACACAGGAGTTGTTGGTCCACTGCTGCCTCCATCAGTAAGTTTAAATGTCTTCTTTTGTGAATTTGGTGTTTGAAATCTGTAATTTGGATTAACAGGAGCGACAGAAACTGACCACACGAGGCAGCAGTAGGCCAGCGGCTCCTGTGTCCCCACAACATAAAATTGTTGATTTTCTCTATGGGCTTTGGTGCGAGAGTGCAAGACTTCAGTTTGTCAGTCTGAAACAGAGGGATAGCACAGTGAACATATTGTTCAGAAATTGCAGATGCTTCATATCATTGTTTGACAGGCGTTTCCAACAGGAAACAGTTTGAAAACCACTAACTCTCCCACACCAAAGTCCATAGAGAAAATCAGTGATTTTACCTCACAGCACACAGGAGCTGTTGATCCACTGCTGCCTCCATCACTAAGTTCAAATGTCTTATTTTGTCACTTCAGTGTTTGAAATCCTTTGTTCAGATTTACCTCAGTGACACAAAGTGACCACACGAGGCAGCAGCAGACCAGCAGCTCCTGTGTCCCTGTGAGCTAAAATCACTGATTTTCTCTATGGACTTTGGTGTGGGAGAGTATGCCTTTAACTTCAGTCTTTTGTCTGAAAAGTTTGTCTATAATTATGGTGGACAACATGTTTCTTTTGCTAAGTGGATATTCTACAGTATTCATATTTTATTCCTATTTTAATATAACACAGTTGAGTCTGTGATAAGTCTAGCTTTACCTGGACACAGATTTAAATCACTACCTAGTTCCAGTTCTTCTTTTCTTTAAATCAAATTCTATAATAATAATTATAGAATTTGATTCGGGTCAGTGTTAGTTAATGAGGAATTTTTTTTGTACATGATACAATATATTTTTACATTTAACATCGGATTGTCAGCAAAAATGATATTTTTCTCCTTATCTAGGAAAATCCCAGGTGTAAAAGAGATAAAAAAAAAAATGTCTGTTTTTCCATATGAGTGGGAAGAAAAGTCCTTTTTTTTTGTTGAAGAATTCCACAGCCGCTGCAGATGCAGCTGAACCTGAGCAGCACCTGGTGCTGAATGTAAATCTGATTCACTGCGGGAGCAGCTAGCGCCACAAAGATATGAATATGGACACCTGAGGGGCTTCCTGTTGCCATGACCACCAGCGACCGACAGCGGCTGCCGGTGGGAATCGGCGCTTGCTAAACAAATTAGCCCCAGAAAAAAACTGCTGAGGCCCAAACTCTTTAATTACATCAACCTGAAACTACATTATGAGGCGACTCACAACTACTGCACATCAAACGACGCTCCTCCTCCTCCTCCTCCTCCTCTTCCTCCTCCTCCATCAGCAGTTTGAAACATTTATATCTGGGTTTTCAATCCCGGGAGAGACAGAGGGAAATGTCAAGACACAGGAGACGTGTCCTCTCCTCCCTCCTTGGCCTTTTCCCTTCACTCCTTCTGTCACTCCCTCCATTATTTCCGACAGCAACGCCAGAGCACAGACGCTGCATTTGACTCCAAATCCTGCAGCAATCGCACGATTATTGATCAATTCAATCAATTATTTGTTCCGTCCAGCGCTTTGGTCCACTGTGCTTGGTTTAAAGTGCTCCACAAATAAAGTTGGATTGGAACTGCTAAAAAAAGAAATAATTAATTTCTTCCTAATTTTGGTTTGTGGGCAAAACAGACAAACATTTTTCAACATTTTAAATCAATTAAATCATCAAGAACTTAATCAACCATTATGTTTATAATTCAGGTTTCTGATTTATCGCTGACAGAAAACGTCACATGATTTTTTTTTGTTTAGCCCTTCATCTGATATAATAATAACAGCAGAGGGTTGCTGGTTCAAATGCCAGGACAGCTCAAGGGCTGGGCAGCCCCAGAGCAATCAATCAATCAATTAATAGATAAATTGTAAAAAAAAAAAAAGAAAAAAAAATCATTATCAGGGAAAAAAAAGTCGTAATGATGCAAGAATTAAGTTAAATTAAAAAACTGTAATAACATGAGGATAAAGCCATCAAAAAATTCAGTCAAAAAATTAAAAGTATAAAGTCGTAATATACGAGGAAAAAAGTTGTAATAACAGAAGAATAGTCAGGATATTATGAGAAAAATGTAATAATATGAGAATAAAGTCCTAACATTTGCAGAAAACGTAATAATTGAAGAAAAAAGTTGTAATAACATGAAAACTAACTTGTAATATAACAAGAATAAAGTAGTAATAACACAAAAATTAAACCAAAATACAAGAATTAAGCCATAACTGTGCCTACAAAATTTTATAATAATTGTTAAAAAGTAATATAACAAGGGAAAAAGCTGCAACAACAGAGCTGAGTTGTAATATTACAAGAAAAAAGTAACAAAAGTATTACAGTAACATTAGAATATTCAGGATTTTATGAGAAAAGTTCTAACATTTGCAAAAAAAAGTTGTAATAATTGAAGAATAAAGTTGCAATAACATGAAAACTAAGTTGTAATATAACGAGAATAACAGGAGAATAAAATATTATGACAATAAAGTTGTAACATAATGAGAATAATGATGTGATATTAGGAAAAAAAAGTTGTCATATCACAAGAATAAAAGCCCAAATAATATTTCCCTGTTTGGCTCTGACTGAATCCACATGTTCCTGGACAAAAACAGCGGCGCTGAAAACACACACACACTGTTCTGAAATTTCATTTCAATCGCAGCACCGTCGTCCAGACGCCGAGGCAATTCATTACGACGTTCACTCCTGCTGGTGGGTAATGAACGCAGGAGGCCTTTGGGGCTTTTTTCTCATTAGCAGGTACACACTGTCCTACATGCGCGAAGCAGCCGAGGCTGTTAATGACATTTACTTTTCACATTAAACTGTTTGTTTCCATCCCAAACTCCGGCTGCTGAGGCTTCGGCTCCAATTAATTAAGACTGTGAGGAAACGAGCGGCTCTGCCATTAAGACAAAAACAAACAAACATGTATGTGGAGCAGAAAAGAGGGAGTTTGACAAGCTTCCTTTAATGACTCACCACCAAACAGAATTTATGAAAAAGGCCTGTTGCAGGAATTGAAATCTTCACTGACATAATGCATTATTTTAATAATGATAATGAAGGCTGATTTGTATCAACTCACCAAGCACTGATGCAGAAAAGACAAATTAAAGTGTTCCATTCACAGCCGAAACTGAATAAAAATATGAAAAAAAGAACAAATATTATCAAATCTTTTTGTCCTTCTGGAGCTTTTTGACTGCACATCAAGATTTTGTTGACACAGTACAGTTGGCATGGTTGCCATGGAGACGCTCATCATTACATACACAGCGCGCCCTTCATCACTCATTATCACAAGTGTCTCTCACACAAAGGAGACAGAAAAGCAAGTAAATGGCTCTAGAGTCGAGTCTCACTCTCCCACACCAAAGTCCATAGAGAAAGTCAGTGATTTTAACATCACAGCACACAGGAGTTGTTGATCCACTGCTGCCTCCATCACTAAGTTCAAATGTCTTGTTTTGTCACTTCAGTGTTTGAAATCCTTTGTTCAGGTTTACCTCAGTGACACAAAGTGACCACACGAGGCAGCAGTAGACCAGCAGCTCCTGTGTCCCTGTGAGCTAAAATCACTGATTTTCTCTATGGACTTTGGTGTGGGAGAGGGAGTGGTTTACACACTCCAGTTTCCTGTTGGAAAACTCTGTCTAACAGTGACATAAAGACGTGAGCATGTTCTTAAGACTTCAGCAGACTCCCCAACAATTAACAATTAACAACAAAGGGATTAGCAGTTATTATTTTCCATTACTCAGGCTGCAAGATTTTATTATTTTAGTAGTCAAGTAATATGTTTTTTCTTTTTTTTTTTTTTTGAGTAATCATGATGTAGTACTATTATAATAGGAGGAATAAAACAGAAAGCTGTATTAATTATATTTCTTTCGTAATTATCAGTAACAAGAAGGATATTAGTGCAAAATAAAGTCCTAAATGTATGCAAAAATATTATTATTATTGTGTAGATTTTATTAACTATATCTGCAAAATGTACAATATAACTGTACTATGTGGTTTTCTGCCTTAAGCCAACAAGGAAGTAAGAATATTCTGGATAGCTACCACCAGGGGGCGACTCTGATGGCAAATTTATTTTTATGTAATTAAAATTTTTTTCTTGTTTTATGTAAACAAAAAAACCTTTAACACATATTAAAGATACGTGTATACTTTAGTATTGTCAATATTTGGGTGTATGTGTATATTTAAATGAAATGTGTTGAGGACAGATCATGAATGCAATGATGCACATTACAATTGCAATAAAATTATTTAAAATTCACGATGCATTCGACAAAAAAACCTCGTAAATATGAGTCACTTCCTGCAAACACACATGAAGTCCAGCTGCTGCTGCTGCCGCCACCTTGTGGTAACAGATGCAGCACAAATTAGGACATGATCGTCTCTTAATAATCGCACAAAATTATCAAATAATCTCCACTTGGTACCAACAAAAATACTGACGTTAAATACATGAATGTATGAAACCGTTAGCTGACTCCAAACGCAGCAGCCGCAGCTCCGTCTTGTGATTCAGATAAAATACAGGTACAGCAAAAAAATACAGTAAATAAATAAATAAAAGAGTCAGTGAATCGTTTTCCCATGGCAGCAAAGATACATTAGAGGCCCAGTGGAAGATTTGTGCTGGATGAAGTAAATGGGATGATGCTGCTGCCACAGACTCCCTGGTGGCCACGATGATATGAGAAAGTATTTATTCTTCTTATTTATTTTTTTACAGCTCTGCTCACTTATCTCCTGAGGAGCATGTGTGACTTCCTCACAGGTAATTCACTCCGTGCGTATTGAAGAAAAAAACCCATTTTCCCAGCGGGATCTGAAGCTATCGCACATGTGACGTCTAATTTCAGACTCCTGCCCGTGTCCTTCCTGGATGAAAATGACAAAATATCAGCTCCCAGTGATGAGCTGTGCAACGTTTGGCCGTGACAGACGCTCAACTGGCCGATGATACGTTGTCGCATATCTTACTGCTGGACAGTATGACCAAAAATTCACTGTATTTTTCAAAATTTTAATAGTTTCACAGCATAAAAACTGTATTTATTATTTTTTTTAATTTATTTCCTTCATGAGCGAGTGCTCAATTCCAAATGATACAAATACAGGTGAATATTCATAAGGTTAACAATTAGGCCTTGTTTAAGGATTTTTAAGCCTTTCCAGATTGTCTGGACCAGTGGTGTCAAACTCATTTTAGTTCAGGAGTCACATTTGATCACAGTTTGATCTCAAGTGGGCCAGACCAGTGAAATAATACTTCTATTGTGTTCTATTTTCTGCTTCATTTCAGCAGAATTCAGCACAAGTATGACAGGAAGTTAACCACCAATACAAGGCTAAGCATCCTTTTTTTCCAGAATAAAAGACCCTGTGTTCTATGAAGTGGAATCTCAGGGTTCTACATTCCAATGACAACAAAACAACGACGTAGATCTGGAATGGAATGGAATGGAAGTTAATTGGAGACGCGTTGAACGATCAACACATTTCTGTCATTCATTTTGTTTATTTTGTTTAAATTACTTGTTTTTCCGGACCAGACTAGACGTCAATATGAACACACGTTTAGATTTACCTCAGTGACACAAAGTGACCACACAGGGCAGCAGTAGACCAGCAGCTCCTGTGTCCCTGTGAGCTAAAATCACTGATTTTCTCTATGGACTTTGGTGTGGGAGAGTGAGTGGTTAAAAAACACAAGTTTTTGCCACTGAACAAAAAAAAAGTATCATATAAAATCTATATCAGCTTAAGTCTTCGATATTTTAAGAACGTGTTCACGTCTTTATCTCACTGTCAGACAGACTTTTCCAACAGAAAACTGAAGTTTGTAAACCACTCACTCTTCCACACCAAAGTCCATAGAGAAAATCAATGATTTTTACATCACAGCACGCAGGAGTTGATGATCCACTGCTGCCTCCATCACTAAGATCAAATGTCTTATTTTGCGAATTCGGCATTTGAAATTCTTTAATCAGATTTACTGCAATGACACAAGCTGACCACACGAGGCAGCAGTAGATCAGAAGCTCCTGTGTCCCCGTGAGCTAAAATCAAAGATTTTCTCTTTGGACTTTGGTTTAGGATAAAGATGTGAACATGTTCTTAAGGAATCAAAGACTTCAATTTTTCCTTGTTCCTTCTGTCCCTCACGGCAGCCATGTTTCAAGTGAGTGTCCTGGTGTTTACACAGACACTTTTACTCACTAAAATGTATAATATAAATCCAACTTTGAGGGTTTAAAGATATTCTAAACCATGTAACATATGCTATGTTGCCATCAACACTTAAAACACCAACTTCAGAGAGAGCTCATGAAGTGATGTGATCAAACTTCTGTCGTTTCTGTCGCTTGGCTAAAAATCAAATGCACTCCCCTGCTGCTCGTCTGCCTCTGAGCTTCACGCTGTCTCGCTTTTTTCTTTATCGCCTCTCAGCTTCGCTTGATCGCTCATCTTTCTCGTCTCGCCTTTTTAATCTGCCCCTCTTCGTCGGCGCTCGACGCCAAAGGTTCCATCAAGCCACGTCCCTTCAGGAGTCATGTCCTTGTGTAGCCACAGGAAAAAAAGAAACAAAAAAACAAAACAAGATGGGGGACAGAAAAGACAATCTAGGTCACACCACATGTATGTTGTGACTCGTGTAGCCTGCAGTCACAACACAGCAGGCTGCTTTTTCATCACAACGTCCGCCAAATAAGCTCCAACAGGTTCACATGAGGAGGTCACCCTGAAAAAGAGAGGCCACCTCCTGGGATAACAACCATATTAACAACTCTCCTCCTGCAGCAAGGGAAAAATTTAAATACACCTCTGGACGACCACTGCATGATGATCTGCAAATTCCAACCCGGAATTTGAAAATAAACAAGGAACGAAGCAAAAGAAGGGGTTTTATGATGGACAGAGGCGAGGACATACGTGTCCAGACTGAGGTTTTTAAAAAAAATAATAAGCAACAGATAATATGTGGAATCAGTGAGTCACCATATGTCGCCGTCTCCTCCTCCTCCTCTGGAGACGCTCTCATGAGGAGGGCTTGTGTCAAATCCCAGCGACGGATGATGAAGGCATGAGTGAGCCGGGCAAATGAGCCAGACGTGGCCCCAGATGTTGGAATGGATGAAGAAGTAGGTCAGGTGGTGTCGCTGAGGACAGCCAGTGAGTGTTGGGCCTCAGTCAAAGAGAGGACAGTGTTGATTTGTCATGCTTTAATGCAGAAACGGAGACCAGGCTCACATCGGTTCAACCTGAGGTGAGTCGAAGGTAAGTTCAGAGCGTGATGAGGCTGTCGGCTGCCGTTTGGTTAAAGGGAGCAAGTGGGGACAAATTTAAAAACTACTACTAAACTCTAAGAACATGCTTTCACTTAATTTTGTAGTTACATATACGTACAGAAGCCACTCTCATCATTAAGGCTAGCGCTCCCACACCAAACTTCACAGAGAAAATCAGTGATTTTAGCTCACAGGGACACAGGAGCTGCTGGTCTACTGCTGCCTCGTGTGGTCACTTTGTGTCACTGAAGTCAATCTGAACAAAGGATTTCAAACACAGAATTCATAAAATAATACATTTTAACTTACTGATGGAGGCAGCAGTGGATCATCGACTCCTGTGTGCTGTGATGTAAAATCAATGATTTTCTCTATGGACTTTGGTGTGGGAGAGTGAGTGGTTTACAAACCTCAGTTTCCAGTCAGAAAAGGCAGTCTAATTGCGAGAAAGGCTTCTTTTTTAAACAATGTCAGTATCAGCTAATGTTTGTTCAAGCTTGATTATCAGCTTTAGCTTAGCAACCTGAGCTAACTTAGCTTGTAAAACACTCATAACTAAACGTTAGATAAATTAAATGCAAGGATTGCAAATAGACTCAGCAACTAATATGATGACATGAAATTCTTGTCACTTCACTGGCTCCCACACCAAAGTCCATAGAGAAAATCAGTGATTTTAGCTCACAGGGACACAGGAGCTGCTGGTCTACTGCTGCCTCGTGTGGTCACTTTGTGTCACTGAGGTAAAGCTGAACAAAGGATTTCAAACACAGAATTTGCTAAAATGACACATTTGAACTTAGTGATGGAGGCAGCAGTGGATCAACAACTCCTGTGTCCCTGTGATGTAAAATTACTGATTTTCTCTATGGACTTTGGTGTGGGAAAGTGAGTGGTTTTCAAACTTCTGTTTCCTGTTGGAAAAGTCTGTCTAACAGTGAGAAAAAGACGTGACCATACGCTTGAAATATCGTAGACGAGCTGGTGTAGATTTTGTTGAGCGGCTAAAATATTTTTTTTAGTGTCCTCACTGGCAGCCATGTTCTCTGAAGTCAGCACCAATTATCTGTGCACACCTAAAAAAAACGTGAACTATGCCTTTAAAAGATCAGGAGGTCAGGTGCAGAGGTGTGTCATCTGTGTGTCGTCACAAATGTCAATATATCACTCAGTGGGTGCTTGTACTGTGGACCTTCACAGCCCGGCGATGACACACAGACTCATCCATCATCCATTACCACCTCCCCCCCCCCACATTACATTGGCATGTGATCAATTTTACAACGCACTTTCACCATAAATCCACCACAAACAATTCAGCCAATCAATCATATCTGCATCATTTCACAAACCGGGCTCCACAACATGCCACGCCCCGCCTTCGCATAAAAACACAAACACTGATTTAGAGGCTCCTTTGGTCTTTGCTCGCTCGTAAAAACCAAAGCACACGTGAGTTTAATGACCGTGGCTGCAGCTCTGCTCCGTCATGACGACCGTAACATGTGTAGAGTCTGTTTGATTTGTAGGGTTTATGAGGACGACAGTAAATTACTTGAGGGTATTTACCTACATGGACAGTCTGTCTGATGTAAACCAATGTATATGTTACTGTTCTTTGTTGATCCAGCTGCAAATCGTCAGAGTTTAGTGAAAAATATTGAAATTACAAGTTTGTTGTGATAAAACTTGATGTATCTACTGTTTGCCACCACGCAGTTCCAGTGTTTTCCATGACTTCATAGTTCCTCCTCATATCGTCATATCACGGCTGCACAAAAGTGCCATAACGTTGTTTTATATGTGACACAAACATACAAACTAGTGATGGTAGTAGCATTTTCTGCTAGCATTTTCAATTCCCGCCCATTCTAAAGCAAACATATGAAGTTTGCTAGCATTTTCTACTAGCATTTCCAATTCCCACCCATTCTAAAGCAGTCATGTGACATTTGCTAGCATCTTCTACTAGCGTTTCCGATTCCCACCCATCCTTAAGCAGTCATGTGAAGTTTGCTAGCATCTTCTACTAGCGTTTCCGATTCCCACCCATTCTAAAGCAGACATGTAAAATATGCTAGCATCTTCTACTAGCATCTTCTACTAGCGTTTCCGATTCCCACCCATCCTAAAGCAGTAATGTGAAGTTTGCTAGCATCTTCTACTAGCATCTTCTACTAGCGTTTCCAATTCCCACCCATTCTAAAGCAGTCATGTGAAGTTTGATAGCATCTTCTACTAGCATTTCCGATACCCACCCATTCTAAAGCAGTCATGTGAAGTTTGATAGCATCTTCTACTAGCGTTTCCGATTCCCACCCATCCTAAAGCAGTCATGTGAAGTTTGCTAGCATCTTCTACTAGCATCTTCTACTAGCATTTCCGATTCCCACCCATCCTAAAGCAGTCATGTGAAGTTTGCTAACATCTTCTACTAGCGTTTCCGATTCCCACCCATCCTAAAGCAGACATATGAAGTTTGCTAGCATTTTCTACTAGCATTTCCAATTCCCACCCATCCTTAAGCAGTCATGTGAAGTTTGCTAGCATCTTCTACTAGCATCTTCTACTAGCGTTTCCGATTCCCACCCATCCTAAAGCAGTCATGTGAAGTTTGCTAACATCTTCTACTAGCGTTTCCGATTCCCACCCATCCTAAAGCAGTCATGTGAAGTTTGAGCAATCAAACTGCAGCATGCAGAAAATGCTAGCTAGAACCTCGACAGAGCAGGTACTAAAAAAGTATCACTGATGGAAAAGTAAAACAAGAAACCCAGCAGAGTCGAGCCACGCCATACCGAGCCGTGCTGGAACTATGTAATGGAAAAACAAAGGTAGACACTTCCGTCATGCTCTTGTCCAAACAGTGCAAGGCTCGTTGTCCCAGACTCCTCCCCTTGTCTTTGTTGTCCCCGTTGTCAAGTCAAGTCCACTTTATATCTAGAGCACATTTAAAAACAACCACGCCTGCTATTGTTAGCTGTTACACACTTACTGACCCCAGTTTTAAAGTGCATTCATGCTCAAGGTTACATTTGTTCATTCCTGACATTAGTACGTTCACACTTTTCCCATTAGTTACAGCAAAATGAATGAGCGTCATTCACACGGTGTCGGACTTGACCTATTGAAGTCAACGGGGATCTTTGTTTTAGTGCAGTGATTCTGTCCACAGTCACACAGAAGCCACTCTCATCATCACGTAATCAATTACTGTGTAACCAACTGCGAAAATGTGCTTTTTAACAAGACCCTTTAATGAGCTGCTCGGTTATGATTTCGCCTTCAAACGCCTTTCATTTCCAAAACATTTGGCCTGGTACAGAGGGAGGCGGTCACAGCGGGACTACGCTCTCTCTTCAGGTGAGTCAGAGGAGCAGAGGCCTTCACCCTCAGCATTCTTCACAAACATCAGCACACACACACAGTAGCTTCCATTGTCCCAGTCCAGATAAGGAACAGTCTAATCTGCACACTTGAGCACGTGGTCCGTTAAGAGGAACGCCACTTTGCTTCCTGTGGCTGTTGTTGTTTTGAAACGCGGCACACGGTGATGATGAACTCACCAACAAGAACACAGGCCCGCAGCAAGGTCTTCTTCTCAGACTCACAAACAAGCTCGACTTGAATGTTCCACTCTTTGTGTTGTGCCTGAAATGATTCTCAAATTAATTCAAAGTCAAGCGACCGATAATTCTGCTCTGCTTTTCCATGACATAGTTCTAGCACGGCTCAACTCGGCACAGCTCAACTCTACTCATTTATTATGTTTTTTTTTATTTTTTTATTAGAGATAGTACCTGGTACTTTATACTCGAACTTAGCTGATATTAAAATGTGACGTGGACAGACTGCCGACCACTGATTGGTCAGAGAGCGTCGTCACTGAAAGAATCACGAGCGCGACGTCCTACACAAGAATCAAAGCGAACAATGGCGAACTGTAGATCAGTTAAAAAGACTTAAAAATCCTGAAAACATGCGTTAATCTGCAACATTTAACAAGGACATTTGTAAATATATTTAACATATTTAACAGAGGAGTCTGGTGTATTTAGCGACAGCACTGCTGAAAGACGGAGATGGTGAGCCCAATCACAAGCCGTTCAGCCGGATTTCAGTTCATGCAGGAAGTTCTGAACCATTCAGTGAACTCATCTGTTTATAAAACATTTAACAAGGACATTTGTAAATATATTTAACATATTTAACAGAGCAGTCTGGTGTATTTAGCGACAGCACTGCTGAAAGACGGAGATGGTGAGCCCAATCACAAGCCGTTCAGCCGGATTTCAGTTCATGCAGGAAGTTCTGAACCATTCAGTGAACTCATCTGTTTATAAAACTGAGGAAAATGATTCACTACAAAGAAAACAACTGCTTTGACCGTCACGTGTTTGGGTGTTCGTGTCGTCACGGCTGTTTCTATGACGACCACGCCCACTCTGAGGAGGAACCATGAAGTCATAGAAAACGATGAGTCTGATACCAAACCGAGTAGAGTCGAGCCAAGCTGCAGGAATCTCTGACGCTCCTTTTCAATGGCTTAAACAGTAACGGAAAAATTTGCCCAAAATTTGCAATATTTTTGGACATAATCATTGGCCATGGGCGTGGAAAAATGGCTCAACAGCACCCCCTATAGTCATGCCCTCGTATTGTTTTTATTTTTCCAAATTAGCACATTTCTATCAAAACTATCAGCTCAACACAAACAAAACAAGTCTCTTATAGACATTTACTCAACCCAACAGTCAGCCATTTATAATTGTGCATTATCATATTATTAGCAGCACATTTAAAGGGACAGTAGAAGATCTGTTTGTTGTTTTCGATCAATAATTCCATATGAACCTTACATCAGATTGTAAATAAAATGATGTGAGAGAAAACTAGACTTCTGCTCCTCCAAACTCCAAATACAAAACAGCTCGGAGGGAGAGAGCGCCCCCTTTTGGCTGTTGTACTACTCTGCACATACAGTAGGTTGCTATTTCAGCAAACAGAGGGATGAGATTCCAAAACATTAGAAATTTAACAAAATGCTGATAAAATTGACAGAAGACAAGTTCATCTTTACACATCAACAAATATTCTCTTATTTTACTGATTATTTAATGTGAAAACTTGCTTTTATGATACTAAATTAAAATATCTTTAGGTTTTATGTGAATTAAAACAAAAAAAATTAGGCGATCTATGTTTAAACCGCTTTAATCTGGGTCTGAGTGACATGGTCAAAAAGGTTGCCAGTAAAAAAAATGGAATTCAATTATCGATAATGATTATTATTATGATAAATATGACAATTAAAGATTCCTTTTTGCTCCCATGTCATATATCTACGTGTATTTGTGCAGCGCACAGATATTATTTAGATGTTTACATTGACCTTTCGTTTGAAGAAAATCATATTGCGATAATTTCTGCCGCTGATTTATTCCCCAGCCGCTGTATCATGCAGCCTCGCCGAGTGAGACCAAACTTTTCCTCCTCTCACGGACTTAATGGATGGTGAAAAGGAGGTAAATGATTTCCCTCTGACAGCGGAGGATGCATTAGCCTTCACCATTCGTCACCGTTTACAATCCATCCTGCGACGGAAACAACGGCATCTATCATCGCAGGAGACACCCACCAAACAAACGGGGGCGCCGGGGAGACGGTGATGGATTCAAACTGGATCCGTTTCGGGAATCCAAGCCGAGGCGGACGCCGCGGGATCCCAGCGTCTCCACAGCGTCTCCACAAACCAACAAAAACATGAAATACTGTCATTAAGGACGTACAGACAAGTCCACGGCTTTATCAATATGTAGGTATTTTAGATAGAGAGGTGAAACAAATGGCGTGTCAGGCAGCAGGAGGCGAGGCTGCATCGGCTCGCGGACAATCCTCCATATCCAGGAACAAAAAACGCAGATAAGTGCATTAAATCTGGCGTTTACTGATGTGTGCAGTTCTGTGGAAGTGTCTCAATTCGTGGAATAACCTTGGAGGTCTAACTCTCCCCGAGTTACCTCTGTCATATTCACTCGATTGCCACTTTAAACCTCATCTCTTCCTCTACTCAGCCTTTTTTTCCTTTTACGGCAAATTAAATTCAGCTCGGCACCGCTGGATTTTTTTCACTCGCCCTCTCCGCTGCCTGCCGTCCCCTCCCCCACTGACCTTACCTCATTACAGAAGGTCAATGCTGGCACCACATCAATTGTCAGGAAGCTCTCAAAAAAAAAGAGCTTGAAATTGATTCGTCGCCGGCGGCGCTCTCGACGGGCGGCCATGTGACACAGGACAAACATTATGAATTGAAAAACACACCGATGCAGCGCGGTGGAGAGGCGGAGGCCGCGGTGAAGAGCTCAAACTGTCAGAGGCTGCATGTGAGAGCTGATACAATAATATATTATGACAGGGAAGGAACCGAGAACCAAACTGGTACCAGTTTCTAGCACGGCACAGCCCAGCTCGACTCGACTTTGCTCATTTTTTTAGGTTTTCCATCAGTGATAGTACTTTTTTTTAGTACCTGAGCCGATACTAAAATGTGACGTCAGAGAGCGTCGTCACTGGAAGAGTCACGAGCGCGACGTCCGACACGAGAATCAAACCGAACGATGCCGAACTGTAGATCAGTTAAAAAGACTTCAAAATCCTGAAAACATGCGTTAATCTGCAACATTTAACAAGGACATTTGTAAAATGTCCATATTTAACAGAGGAGTCTGGTGTATTTAGCGACAGCGCTGCTGAAAGACGGAGATGGTGAGCCCAATCACAAGCCGTTCGGCCGTATTTCAGTTCATGCAGGAAGTTCTGAACCATTCAGTGAACTCATCTGTTTATAACAATGATTCACGACAAAGAAAACAACTGCTTTGACCGTCACGTGTTTGTGTGTTTGTGTCACAGATAAAACAACCCAAGAGTCAAGCCGTGCAATAACAGTATAATGGAAAAGCTAGCAAAAAATACAAGCTACTTTCAAACTGCCACTTTAGAAGAGTCAGAAATCAGGAAATGCTAGCAGAGTTTGGAGTTGGGAATAGGAAAATGCTAGTGTTGTTCAAAGGATTGCTTCAGAAGAGGTCAGAACCTCAACGTTGAAGTCAAGTGAAGTCAAAAGGACCACTTAAAATGATTGGGAATCCAAAATTCTAGCAGAAAATGCTAGCAAAGTTCATGTGACTGCTTTAGAATGGGTGGGAATTGGAAATGCTAGCATAACGTGCTAGCAAAGTTACAGGGCCACTTTAGAAATGTTGCAAATTGAAAAAACAATGCTAGCAATACTCAAAGGATCGCTTCAGAACAGTTGGAAATTACAAAAACCTAGAGAAGTTAAAGTTAAGTTTGCTTAAGAATGGTTGGGAGTCAGAAAATGAACACAGAAAATGATAGCAAACTTTATATGAGTGCTTTAGAATGTGCGGGAATTGAAAATGCTACTAGAAAATGCTAGCATGTTTAAAGGGTCACTTATGAAAGGTTGGAAGACAGAAAATCGGAAAAACTAGCAGTGTTAAAATCAGCAATAAGCAGCAGTTAAAATCACTTTACAACAAGAGGAAATCTGAATAAGCAAATGCAAAAACGTTAGCAAAGATCAAAGGATTGCGCAAGAATGGTTGAAAATCAGAAGATGCAAACAAACCTTTAAAGTATCACGTATTTATGGCTTTACCTTGGATTGGATTGGATTTTTCAATGTCTGCAAGCCTTAATATAGTCATCAAATATCAAGATTATTCTCTTCATTCCCACGTCACTACACCTTTAAAGCAAATGAATATTGTTTACAAACAAAAACAAACCCACACAGTCTCAGCGCGAGCTAAATTTGGTTCATCTTCAGTCTAGACTGGAGTTTTTCAGCCGACGTCAGCTCAGGTAACAACAAAAGCAAACAAAGTTCCCTTTAACCTTCTTCTCACGCTTGCTTTTAACAAGCTCTTTAGTGTTTCCTGTCACTTCCTGTTTTGAGCTCGCAGACCTAACCCACTTCCTCCTGTGAACCTGCGATAAGAGCGAGGACTTCAATTTGACACTTCATTCCTTTTTTAAATATTCATAATGTCAAATGAAGGAATTAATTTACTGTCATTATACAGTAGTTTTGAATATATATATATATATATATATATATATAGACTTTAGAGACAGAGAAGCATCCACAGATGTCAAGTTGTAACTGATCACAACGATGAAACAGAACAGGAAATGTCGCAAACCTCAGCTCCGGCCGTCAACATCTCACACTTACTGTGTTGTTCTCTCTCAGTTAACCAAATATTCAGCTATTCTACTTCTACACAGCTAGGAAATGTACAATAAAATTGAATTGCAATTGAAAAAAACACTTAAAATAAGGTCTCCATAATGGTTTTTCATAATAATCATGAATGTGGGGAAATGTAATACTGTCAAGCTCACAAAACTACAGTCTAAGAGATATAAGTTCTAGCGCCACAAGGGGGGAGCCCGAATCTTTCCAGGTCTTTCCAAGATTTTTTATCAGTTTATTTAAAATTTTTGGTTTGTCTTGTACTTATTTTACAAGACAAACCAAACTGTTTGTGTATGTTTTGTCTTAAAACTGACTAAAGTCATACATTACAATATTGTTGTTTTCGTGCACCTGTATTAATGTATACCTCCTCGAATAAAGCTTTGTTTAAAATTATTATGCGCACTATTAACGTCTTCTTAGCCACCTGACTCCAGCCGCGCGGAGCCGAGATGCAAATGAAGCGGAGGGAAAGGTGGAAGCGGACCTGCCGACGTCTGGGGGGGAGGAGGAGGGGGAGGAATTAATGGAGGAGACAGCCAAGGCGCCGTTTCGGAAAATGGAAGAGAGAACAAAGCGGGAAATGATGTATGGAGTGAACACGGCGTCGGAGCGAAGAGGTTACGGAAACAAGGAGGGGGGAAAGAAGGAAAAATGTCCTGACAGAAGACATGGTGTTAATCCTGCCAGCAGCCGTGATAGTGGATCCTCCGTCAGCTCCACATATTCAACCCGGGTTATTTCTTTGACTTTTTAATGTTAAATAAAGGATATTTACATGTTCAAAACAATGACATTGACTATAAATGTGGTCAAATTCTGCTGTAACACAAATAACTGTAGGCCTGAAAAATAGAGAAGTGGTATTTCGTGAATTTTTAGAATTGATTCCATGTATTTTTTTAATCAATATGATGTGACATTAATTTATTAGTCCATACCGTATCATAATAAGACAATATCCAAAATCTAAGACCAGATCTTGTCCTGTGTCCAAACTGATTAAATTTTAAAAAAACTAACTCCTACAACTACACCTCGTTTGCATGACGTTGAGTCTCTGACACTTTTCTACAGGAATTAAGGAGGAAAAATCATCAGGAGTCGAGGAGCAGGCCTCATATCATC
The DNA here is from genome assembly GCA_016785285.1 of Brachirus orientalis. NCBI lineage: Eukaryota > Metazoa > Chordata > Actinopteri > Pleuronectiformes > Soleidae > Brachirus > Brachirus orientalis. Next base: position 61,930 of record JAFBJR010000027.1, read on the forward strand.
TGCTCTGTTTACCTTCATTCCTTCTACTTGCTTACACAAGGTGTCAGGCAGCTGTTAGATAAAAACCTGGTAAATATTTGAAAGTGTGGGTGATACAAGGCGACGCGTTCCCCCCTCCAGAGGCTCGGTCGCACTCGCTGCCGCAGCCGAATCCCGGCGGTCGACATAATCCGACGCTCCTGCAAGGACACAGCTGTGACGCTGTGACTTTGAATTCATTTAAAAAATCTCATCAATTCTTCAAAGATTCGCCTGCAGATCATCATCACACTGTGGATTTAAAGGTTTGGTTCGACTTTGAGGTTTGGTTGTTGGGAAAACAGATTTTGGCGACTTAACTCAAGTCTGTGATGTCTTACAAAAATGCCTGCTGCTTTATCTCACTGTTTGACAGACTTTTCTAACAGGAAACTCAACTTCATAAGCCGCCTTTTTTTCCCAACCAAATTCCATAGAAAAAAGCTGAATTTAAGCTCTCGGGGAAACAGCAGCTGCTGGTCTACTGCTGCCTCCTGTGGTCAGTTTGTGTCACTGAGGTCAATCAGAACAAAGGATTTTAAACACCGAATACATAAAATAACACATCTGAAGTTACTGATGGAGGCAGCAGTGGATCAACAACTCCTGCGTGCTGAGATGTTAAAATTGTTGATTTTCTCTATGGGATTTGGTGTGGGAGAGTGAATGGTTTACAAAGCGATACAAACTTCAGTTCATATTTGGAAAATGCCTTCGAATGCACACTTAAGATCACAATATGTAAAGAAAAGGCAAGAGATATGATGCTATGACCATGTGGCTTTTTGGACACACAGTAACTTGGGCTCCTCCTGGTGGACACTCCTGTATTGCCAGTCACTCATGTGATCTGAACTCATAGTGACCGCAAAGACTCCAAATCAAAAGACAACATAGTTACACCGTGTCCAACCCCTATCTCACTCCTGCTGATGTTCTCTGAGACGTTTAGCTGGGGTATCCCATCATGCATTTGGGCAAAAGCGCAAAACTATCACAAGCTGACACATGTTCGGTTGGTTCTCTTATTCCAACATTACATTTATCTACCTCCATCTTGTCCTCTCCGTTGTGTCCTCTTCTGTTACACCAACTGTCCTCATGTCCTCCTTCCCAACAACCATGAACCTTCTCTATGGTCTTCCATCTTCAACATCCTTTGTCCAGTATAATCCCTGTCCCTCCTCTGCACGTGACTAAACCATCTCCACTGTCCCTGGAATATATGCTCGTTTCTAATCCTGTCCATCCCGGTCAATCCCAACAAAAATCTCAGCATCCTCGGCTCTGCCACTTGTCTTATTCCAACAACACGAGCGAATAAAACTCACTAAAGCTTTCAGACAACTGCAGTAAACCATCCACGCCTCGACTCTTCTGCTTATTTATTTGTTTTCATCCTGTTTGGACTCAAAGGTCTGGAAAAGCCCGATGTCGTCCAGCTCATAAAACTCATCATGAGCATGGCAAAAAAAACAAAAACAAAGCAGCAGTTTTATTTTTTTCTGAAGAATGTAAACTGCTGTTTCAGAGAGAAACAACCGTGGGAACAAACCGTCAAAAACATTTTATGAATTTGCTGATTATTGATGACAAATCTGGTGATCTAATATTGTGACAGAGATGTTCACAAGCCTCTTATGAATCTTATGAATGCAACGTAAACTGCAACTTTGTTTTCAGTTTCATAAGTGTATATTCCAACATGTTTGGTTTTAGTGTTCTGTACCACAGGACACGTGACGTTTGCCTTTGTTATTCACTGCACTGCAAACACAAATTTTCATGAAATAAGTCTCATTCCTCAAAAAAAAAAGAATCTAATTTTAAGAGGTAGAAGTAATTGGAGAGCGCAGACCTCCACCAAGCAACGATAAAGGGTCGTTCAGAAAATTCCTGGGTCCAGACCAGATCCAATATCCGGATCACCACCAAAATTTAATCATCTGTTCCTTGTCTCATTACACAACTTTCCTGAAAGTTTCATCAAAATCCACCCATAACTTTTTGAGTTACTTTGCTAACAGACAGACAGACAAACACTGGCAAAACATCTAACTTTGTAACTTTGTTTCAGCTTTAATTGCTGTTGGTTTGCATTGTGTTCCAAACTGGCTGTCACAGATTGGTGTGTGTGCAAATATAAGCAACTCCATGCTTTTAAATTCTGAAAAGACTCATTTTAACTAAATATTTCGTAACTGACAGAATTTGAGTCCAACTTTCTTACATTTGGGCCAGTTTTGTCTATTTTTTAAGTCACATTACTAGCCAAGAAAATTTGCTTAAAACAGTAAATACTGTAGAGTATTTGAAGTGATTAGACCTGTGTGAATCTGATAAATCTTCAGTTTTCTCTATTTTTGCCCAAAATAACATTTCTGTAGCTATAAAAAGCTCCACCCATGAGACACAAGAGACATTATTCAACCGGTTTCACAGGCTCGAGTCGTAAAACAAGCTTTTCTTTTACGGCCAGTCACATTTTATTACGTCGTCTTCAGTCTATAATTCCTGTCTCCAAGCGTCGACGTCACGTTTTTATAAAACCTCTGAATTCTCTGTTTACAATGTGGACTTCATAAACCTGTGTAGAGTCGGGTCAGAGGTCAGGGGAGTGGAGACACTGTCCACAGGAATGAGACGCTTGTCTCCCGCCGTCCTCCCCCACCACACACACACACACACACACACACACACCCCGAGGCCTTGACACTGGTTTATCAGGCTACAGTCACAAGTTTCCCAACGGCCAGTGAGACCACGCCAAATTCCTTGTTGTGTCCAAACAGCACAACAAACCCCTGAAGGTGTTGAGTTCATGCAACACATGCTCCTCAACAAAACCTCAACGTTAATCTGCAAAAATATCATTATTTTACACAGAATAAACAAACTTCTCTCATACATTATGGTTGTTTATAGTTTACTTTTGATCGTTTATTTTCAACACATTTGAATTTTGTACATTCTTTTAAACAGACGTATGTTTTTACTTTGCTTTAATTAATCTGACACAGTGTTTTTACACGATACATTTTTATATTTGGTTTCCCTCTTAAATTATTATACCCCCCCTTGCGTATCTGAAATCTATTTCTTTATTTTATTTGGAAATAAGTTATTTCTTGCTTTGAATGTTAACTACGCTCTTTTAAACTGAATCAAATCTGGAGATTTTAGAGCTTTTATTTTTTTACCAAGACTTCATTTGTGTGGTCTCTATAATCCTGCGTTATTTATTGGTTGAATATTACGTGTTTCCCCACACTTCTACACAGGAACTCAAACATTAATGAACAATATAATGTATATGGTGCTTTTTGATTTAAATTTGCCTTTGTTCTCTTTTCTTACTGTTATTTTAATGTCAAAAATTCTTCACATCTTCCCATCTTTACAGCCGTAATGGTACATTCCATTCATAGTTGGAACTCGAATGTAATGTTAGGATTTTTTTCACAAAAAAAACAAAAAAAACACCTCAAGCGTTATAATCGATTGCTAACAACAGCTAACACGAAATTCAAAATTTTCCGACTTGTCAGCGGTAAATTTGAGGGTGATGTCACGCCCAGTTCCAACTTCCAAAATAATTTTTCAGGCCCGCCCCCCAAAATATTGGCTTGTAAAAAAAAAAACAGTAGGGGCGCCAATGGCCCCCGCAGCGGAACAGGCTAGCTCCCACCCACTGTCCATTGCAGTGTGTCTCCGCCCCCTTTTCTTGCTAATAGCCCCAAAAATATCAGGAGTAGCTGATTTGCTGCGTCAATGCAGAATCAGTGTGGCAGCAAATGCTGTGACGGTAGTCTTTGGACACAACCATTAGCTAAGGTGCAGTACAAAATAAAGTCAGTGGGTGGCAGCAGAGGTCAAATGATGCGAAATAGCATATGCTGTTAGCAGCTGTTGTCATAAAATTACTCCAAATAATTGCATTATCATATCGCAGCCTCCATTTCGTGGCACGTAACGACTCACGATGTACCAGCTCCTCTTTCAACCTCTTCAAAACCACCAATATTTATGGTATAATGACAATCACGTTGGGTTTATTTCACATGTATTCTCTTTTCTACTCATTTGTGAAATGATCCCACAATCCCCACTGACCACATACCACAGAGCATGTCATCATCAGTGTTAAAAAAGAAAAGACAGCCTTGCAGGAAACGGTTTTACAGTCGCAGAGGAAGCAGCGGACGCTAAGTGCTCTGCCGAACAAGGAATGAGACGCACATAAAGTCTCACTGGATCACAGTAATCCTGCAGGCCATTAAAGGGAGCGCAGAATTAAGTCCAACTCCACACATCCACTGCTGGATGAAGTCCAGCCGCAGTAAATCAGACTGTTAGGAGCAAAATGCAGTGGAATTGCAAGAAGAAGAAGAAGAAGAAGAAGAAGGACCTGAATACAAATGAAACAAGGGAGGCAGCAGTCTGTGAACAGAGCAACCCAAAATTTAAATTTAGACACCTGCAAGCAGCATTGAGGGAAAGAAAAAGTGTGTCACAAAGTCAAGACAAGCACAAAACACAAAGGGAAACAAATCATTCCCATGATTTAAAGGGACAGATTTGTGTTTTCTGGCTGTCAGTGGAAAGATCCACTTAACAAAAGACTTACATGATGAAATTAAAAGTCTGTTGTATCTTAACACTTTATGTCACTGTTAGACAGACTTTTCTGATAAGAAACTGATGTTTGTAAACCGCTCACTCTGCCTCGCCAAAGTCCATGGAGAAAATCAGCGTTTTTAGCTCACTGACACACAGTGGCCGCTGGTCTACTGCTGCCTCGTGTGGTCAATTTGTGTCACTGAGGTAAATCTGAACAAAGGACTTCAAACATCAAAGTAACCTAAGGAGACATGTGAACTTCCCGACGGAGGCAGCGGTGGATCAACAACTCCCATGTGCTGCGTTCTAAAATCGCTCAATTTCTCAATGGGGTTTGGTGCACGGAGAACCAACGGTTCACAAATGAATTCTCCTTAGAGAAAAAGCTGACTAGTGGTGAAACAAAGCAGTGAACATGTTCTTAAAATGTTATAGAATGAATATGACATAGATGTTATTAGATTATTTTATATTAAGTGGTTTTTCTTGTGTCATTCAACCTCACTTTGAAAAAAAAAACTGAGACAAAACTGGAGCACTGATTAATTTCTAATCCTACATCTGGACAAACAAACAAGCCACTTCCATGTCATTAACACCTTCATTCTCACTCCCAGAGTTTAAATAATGCTTTAAACAAACAGCAAACAACAACAACAAAGGCACTTATTCATGTTCCCGAGGAGAAAAGGCAGGGAGGTGAAAGTTGACTTGGCTTTCATCTAATCTAATCTTAATCCACCAGTGCAACACTGACACGGATGCCGCTTCTCTCACATGAAGCTGTCAACACGAAGAACACGTGACACGAACGTCCGTGCAGCTGCAGCGGCTCCGCTTCCGATCAACAACCACCGCAATAATCACAACAGCCATGATCACACGAGCGCGTGAATGTCCTGGGCATGAATGAACGTGTGAACAGTGGCGAGGAGACAAAGCCATGATGATGGTGGTGATGGTGGTGATGATGGTGATGATGCTCCAGCTTCTCTCTCTGCAACAACAAAGAAATCCTCCGCACAGGAAGAAAAGAAAAAAAACCGCAACTTTGTTGCGTTTACGCAAAAATCGTAAAGAGTCTTTAACGGAGGACAGGAAGGAGGACAGGAAGGACAGGAAGGAGACTGTCTCACCTCTGGTCCGTGTCTGTGTCACAGCAGATCAGCAGCAGCAGCAGCGGTCACAGTCTCTCTCTGTGTGTGCGTGTGTGTGTTTGGTTTTCCGTTCATTTAAATGGGGCAGAAGCGGCAGCGACTGTTGCGAAATCGCGGCTTCGCCTTGTTCCGTGGGCGGCGCGTGGCTGTTTTTCCTGCTCTGAGAGAGAGAGAGAGAGGGGGGGGGGGGGGGGGGGGGAGAGAGAGGGGGGGGGAGGGGGGGAGGGGGAGAGGGAGGGGGGGGGAGGGGGGGGGGGGGGGGGGGGGGGGGGGGTGGGGGGGGG